>CAUYQV010187282.1:0-13010 GCA_963574575.1 Galagoides demidoff | reverse complement strand
TTGAAAATAAAGCATATAATATAAAAATTCAAAATATGTGGTTTTACGTCAAGACTTAGAATTGTCATAAGCTCAAATGTGAACTGTCGAGCTTTTCTAACTATAAAATTAAGTAAGAGAGGGTTATGTTTGGTTTGGTTTTAGGAGCAGGGTATAGATACAATTGTAAAGTTTCATGAAAACTTGTTTCAGATATAAAGTTTTGTTCCATTTGGGGGAAACTCTTTCTAGAGCACATTTTTCTAGGCATGATTAGTTATGTGACATAAAGGGAAAGTTTCCTCACCAAATAGCTAATGTTAAAGGTGAGTTTTCCCAGACCCACTGCAGCGCCTATCAAATACAGTTATTGTGGATGATCTGATAGCAAATGTAACCCCCACAACTTTTGGTAACATCACAATGGATTATTCTAACAATCTGGCACCTACAGAGTGGAGATCAAGCCTCCATGCCTCTTATAAAGAAGAGGTTCAGATGTCATATTTTATACCAGTTTGCTAAAATCTCTCATCGTTGACATCTGGAGCATTTCATTCTCAGAGTACCTGGAGGATATGATTGTCTCGGCAGCTGAGACCCTAGAGATACAACCTAAACTGTGTCCATTCTTTTTTTTGAAATAGAGTCTTACTATGTCGCCCTTGGTAGAGTGCCGTCACAGCTCACAGCAACCTCAAACTCTTGGGCTTAAGCAATTCCCTTGCCTCAGCCTCCCAAGTAGCTGGGACCACAGGTGCCTGCCACAATGCCCAGCTATTTTTTTTTTTTATACTTGCCATTGTTGTTTATCAGGCCAGGCCAGATTCGAACCTGCCAGCTCCAGTGTCTATGGCTGGCACCCTAACCACTGAGCTATGGTCCATTCTTAGTTGCAAGAGGGAAAAAGTAGCTCAAAGGAGAAAGATTACTTAAGTTTTCCAGGGAGTAAGGGGAAATATCCTAAGAGGGGAAAAAAAAAAAAGGGAAATCGGAAATACTACTTCTAGATAAAAAAAATAATAATAAGTGAATGAGCAGAGGACTTAGACCACTTAGTTGGAGTGGAGGGTAAGCCTCTTCCCGACAGCCCCTCCTTAACTGTGATGACTGACGTGTCACAGAGCCCACAGATTACTTTCCATGCCAAGAGTTTGCTGCTAGTAAATGGAGATGATGAATTTTCTTGATAACTTGAATTCCTGAGTGTGCAGAGAGCAGAGAGGTTGAGGAGGCTGCATTGGGGGCTCTGATTCTCTCACTGCGACTGGCAGGCAGCTGTTCCTGGCCAGCTCCGTGGACTTCATGGATCCTGTACTGTGCCGTCGGGCGCCAGAAACAACAACCACATCAGGTCTCACTTCAGGATTGAACAAAGTTATCTCTGTCCAGCACGTTTCCAAATGCAATGAAAAAAATGTATGAACAGATGGAGGAATTCACTTGTTCCATTTCCCTTTGGTGAATCTTAGGAGCTCTTTTGCCCATGAAGTGTTTGTTTTCCATAGTTTAAAAAAATTTTCCCCCAGATATTGTATAAAATTCAGTATTTGAAAGTTGGTTCTGGCAAAGTTAACCAAATAGCTTTCATGTTAATTCCACAGATGTGTTTATTTGTACATGTCTAGAATAATTTCTGTCCTCAAATTACTGTTCTTTGTAACCAGGGTATGACAATAATTAGCTACTCTTTCAGAGTTTAAGGGTCACTCTATTTGTTAAAAAACAAAGTAAAAGCCGGGCGCAGTGGCTGATGCCTGTAATCCCAGCACTCTGAGAGGCCAAGGTGGGTGGATTGCCTGAGCTCACAGGTTTGAGGCCAGCCTGAGCCAGAGCAAGATCTCATCTCTAAAAATAGCCGGGTGTTGTGGTGGGTTTCTGTAGTCCCAGCTACTCAGGAGGCTGAGGCAAGAGAATCACTTAAGCCCAAGAGTTTGAGGTTGCTGTGAGCTGTGACACTACGGCACTCTACCAAGGGTGACAAAGTGAGACCCTGTCTCAAAAAACAAACAAGTAAAAACAGGAGAAGCTTGATTAATATAAAAGGAGTACTATTGCCTTATAATGTTTACTAATCGATACTAAATGCCATAATCACAATGAAGCTATTTTTATTTTTATTTACAATGAAACGTTCAGTGTTTATTCTTCTTTGCTTCTTTTATTTATATTTCCTTTTGCTATACATTATTTTACAGTTTTACATTTTTGGGAAGTATCAGAAGCCTGCATGTGAAATGCAGGACTTCTGTATTTATTTGCAGATGTATATGTGATACCAATTCAGGTAACTATATTTTACCTAGGGTAGGGTAGGGGTTATTTTTTAATGTGTATTTTAGAAAGATTTTATTTTTTAATTTCAAATTACTATGAGAAGATAGGGTAGTTTATGGTCTGAAGGATGGCGAATGGTTAGTATTCTTGAAGATTATAATCTCTAGAAACCTCACTTATCTAAACTATGATACTTGGCTATTTAGAACCACAACTCATGTCAAAAAGGATTTCTTTTCATATAGAATTTCCTCTTTCAACTTCCTGTCACATTTGTTTATTTATTTCTTCATTCATTCATTCATTTACTTTCAGACGGAGTCTCACTCTGGCACCCTGGGTAGAGTGCTGTGGCATCATAGCTTACAACAACCTCAACTTCTTGGGCTGACGTGATTCTCTTGCCTCAGCCTCCCAAGTAGGTGAGACTACAGGTGCCCTGCTATCCCCAGCTTAAGTGAGTCCTTTTCTGTGCCTGCTCTGTGGGCACATGCCTCGGTCCTCCCAAAACTTCGCGTTATGGCCCTAATACTTGTGATGCTACATGCTGTCTCTTGGACCTCAGTGTGACACTTACCGCTCCTTTGGGGCTCTCAAAAACAAGTCATGGATTTAAATCCCTGTTGTACATGTTACTAGCTGGTTAGACCTTGGGCAAGGAATTGAATTGCTATTATCTGTGTCCTCTTTGGAAAAATGTGGATTATTGTAAGACTTCATAGGACTGGTTGTTGCAGGTATCAAGTTGGGTAGTAGGTGAGAACGAGACTTTGAAGACCTGTCCCAGAGTGGACCATTGGTAATGTCCTTTAACTCTCCCTCCCGTCCTTCTGTCCTTCCATCCTCCCTTCCTACATCTGTTTCTTGCCTGCCTTCTTAAGCTCTTGTGTTTAAATCAAACTTACTCTATTTATAACTCTGATATAATTTAGAAACCATTTACACTTATCATGTACTTAATTAAGGTCTGTTCAATATTTAAATAGCATTCATAAATGCAAAATACTCATTTCTCTTTTGAAGTTTTTCAAGGATCTAATAAACTAGATGGCCCCAACTTCTGGAAAAATCTATAGAAATATAATAAATTTAATGTATGCATCTATTGACTCTTAAGATTTCATAAACATTACCATGTTGTTCATATACTAGTAAATTTTCCTTATAAGTTTTAAATTAAAATAACAAATGCAAAAAAATTACCCAATCTTCAATTTGATAAATATATAAAATAGCAAATATAAAACATACACAAATTATTTAAAAATGCAAATATGTTAAAGCACTGGGGCTTGCTTTTGCTTCATTACTTTGGCCCTTGCTCTAAACTTAGATGGTCTGAAGGAAACTTACACACTAAAGAGATGATTCTACCAGCAAATTCTGGCCCTCTCAGCTAGCCTTCCTCTTGCCATCATCCAGCTTAACAGCTGAAGAGTGCAGGGTTCAAATTCTCACTCTGTCTTACAGCAAGAGGGGGTGTACACTTTCAGTTGACAGGATATAGACAGGAGTTCTTCTGTTTTTTATTTTGTGGATAGCAGGAGAGCAGATGTCAACCTATTAATACAGATAAGGAGACCTCATGATTATCATAATATCTAACACACAAAAAGCCCTCCCCATGTTCCAAAAACCATTTTATGTGCTTTCTGTGGGTTGATGCCAGTACTTACGCCAACCCCATGATGGGGCCAGTCATAGGCAAGGAAATTGTAGCACAGAGAGGTCACTAACTTGCCCATAGTCACACAGCCAGTAAATGACAGAGTACAGTGAGCCCCACCCCCCTAGTTCCAGAATCCTTTTTCTCTCTTCTCTGTGGTTGCCTCACTCTGATCCTGTACCCTCTGGGTGCCCGAAGCTCTGTTTTATCTACACAGTAACATTTATGACACTGTTCCAGCTAATGGGTTCTATGTGTGTTTCCCCAGTTCACCGAGTGTTCCTCAAAGGCACATGGGGTGCCTCTTAATACCCCCAGCCACAGCCATGGTCTCCCCACAGATGTCCAATGAATACTTTAATGAATAAGTGACACATTTATAACATTACAAATGCTATAGCTAGACTTGCTTTAAAACAAAAATCTCAGTATGCCAAACCCGGTGGTTATTCCTTAAAATTAAAAAGGAGTAAGTAGGATAGGGAAAATAATGACAAGCGTCACTTTGCATGTCACTTGGAGGACTTGTGAGTGTGAAAGGCATTGCTTCAAGGAAATAGTCCCGAGTAAGAGAACGATTTCTTAAAATGTATTTTGTTAATTTTGCAATAAGCTGGAAAGAAACCAGAATGTTTGAGGAATGCCTCGAGCTTTGCAGTGATTGTGGAGATGTGGCCGTGTCCTTCAATTGTACGTCTTTATCACACCGCCAGGTAGGGTCTAAGAGGACACGTGTCCTAGTTCCTGCTTCTGTTTGTACTTAGGACTTTCACCATAGGGAAGCTTTACCCTGCAGGAAGTAAAAGAATTACTCTCTACTTCCTGGAATTACCAAAGCAGCCTGATGCCATGGCTTCTGGACTCCTGTGGGTTCTGGAGTATGTCACGCATCTGTACTCATTCTGGCAACGTTGGACCACGGATAGCTTCTCCTGTTTCTTTTTATACTACGTAGGTAGAAGCGAGTTGCCCCTTTTTGTCAAATCTGGAGACCGATAGCAAGCACCCACACGTGTGCCTGACTTCCTTGTGTGTTAGAAATCTGCCCCCAGGACGGGCGCCAAGGAGATATCCAGAACGCTAGTTTGGGATGCAGCGTAGAAGGCTTATTCTACAAGGAAGGCAGCATCGTGCAATAATTAGCACCTACTCTGTGGAGTCGGTTGGCCCAGGTCAAGTCTGGTTCCATTTAAGCTGTATGATGTTATTTAAATCACAGCTCTCTGGGTTTTACTTTCCTTACATGTAAAGTTAGGGTAACAGGAGAAGTGCTTGTGATGGTAAATAAAAGAGCGTAAGAAAGAAAATGCTTTATTTATTTATTGTGAACTGCACAGTGAAATTCCAATGTTTGCTACTATTTAAAAAAATATCATCAGGAACTGATCATACCTAATTTTGATCCCTGTTATTTCAGTGAGCGGTTTCCCCTGGGTTGTGAGTTGGTGCGTTAGCTTTATTGGAAGGCTTTAGCATACAGGCAATTTGCCTTCTCGTTATCTACCAGAGGGTTAGCAGGAAACACTGGCCCTTCCCTTCATGTGCCACAGTACATTTATTTGAAGACAAACAGCTCTCTTGCTCAAGAATATCTGTCCTTCAAAAGATAAAATATTCTTTCTTTCTTCTCTGTTATAAACCAGGCTTCTCTATTCTCTCTCTTCTTTAAACTTTACGATGATCGTTGCCGTGAGACGACACTCGCTTTATCCAAAACCGCAAACCCGCCATCTACTGTGCTGTGCCCAGGTGGTGTCACCTTGGAGAGGAAGCTGAGATGTCCTTCACCAGATCTAGTAACAAAGGAGACCTTGCATTGCACCACTGTCTGTAAAGGACAGTGCCGTTCTCTAATACCTTGGCAAACGTCTCAATCAAACATTCTGTAGAGAAAGAAGACAAATAAGTCCCGTTCAGATCCATGATTTCCCTTGAAGAAAACTCGAGTGTGGTTGGTGCATGGGACCGTGCAGAGCTGATGTCTGCCCAGAGACCTGTGAAAGCAGCACCACAGAGGCGCAGGAATCCAGCAGGTGATCTCTAGAGAAGGGATGTCGTTTACATAAGAGGAAGACATGCCCAGTTTCATAATGGGGGGTGTCCATTTGGTTTGAATGAACCAATAACTGTAGCACTCGGCTCCCTTTGTGTGGACAAATGCACTCTAAGTCCCGCTGTCTGTCTGACTCTCCTTCCACAGCTCCTAGAATCTTGGGGTCCACTCCAGCTTCCTCTGAGGGCTCCTCCCCACATCTCTAGCCAGGACCGAGGGTCAGGACTCCAAAAACTCCCGGTCACCTGCAGCCTTTTCCCCGCTTCAGCTGCCTTTTGCCCCTCTGATGTCTCCGGCTGTCACTCTGCAGTTACTGGGCCGACCAGATAATAAGCTACTCACAGGTCTTTTGTTTACAGAGCTTTAATTCACATCCATAAAACCCACTCATTTCTGTGAACAGTGTGGGCTTTAGAACTTTCACAGAGGTGTGTGACACCCAGCACCACAACCTAACTTTAGAATCTCTCCATCAAGACACCCCACAGCCATTAGCACTGATGCCTCATTTCTCCCCATCCGCCTGGCCTTAAGCAACTCAGTCCTTTTTGTGACCGTAAACCTCTCTTATTAAGGGAATCGTGCAGTACAGGGCCTGTTGTGATGGGCTTCTTTGCCAACTTCATTCATGTTGCAGCGTGGATCAATTACTTAATGTTTTTACTGCACAATAATGGTCCATTTATAGATTTACTACTATTCCTTATCTAATCACCAGCTGATGGGCATCTGGCCCGCTTCCCCTTGGCCTGTTATGAATAATGCTGCTGTGAACATCCGTGTACGGGTTTTTGTGCAGGCATATGGTTTCGTTTCCCTTAGGTGTATACCTAGGAGTGGAATTGCCAGGTTATATGGTAACTCTTATGTTTAACCTTTTGAGAAACTGCCAGACTGTTTTCCACAGAGGCTACTCAATTTTACGTTCCCTTCAGCACTGTGTAAGGGTTCCAATTTCTCCACATCATCACCATCGCTTTTTATTTTCTGTTTGATGGTATTCATCCTAGTGGGTGTGAAGTGGTATCTCATTTTGGTTTCAAGTGGCTTTTAAAGTCTCCTTGCTAAAGTTGAAGCATGGGGAGCACGAGATATGCCCACTTCCTTACATCACAGAGATGGGCACTCATGGCAAAACTCTCTCCAAATAAAATGTTGTTGAAGATCGTTCCCTAACTTTGAACCTCTAGAACCTTCTAGCTCTTAGAGGATGAAAACCAGAGTCACTGCGTCCTTTCCACAAGTTCTGAATCAGGGGTCTTGTCCTCCACTGTAACATGCTAGGTCTAGTGCCTCAGGCCTCCACTGAAATGTTCCTGTTACAAATAAATTATCTTGAAAACCACAGGCCTTCCATAACCCAATGCTGCCTCCTCGTTCAGGCAGAGACTTCTTCAAATGTGACTGACATAATTATAAATAAACACAGACTATTACAAATTGTCAGGAATCATAAATAGGATGTTTATTTATTGAATGAGAAATTACTTTTGCTGGCACATGGTTGTACTGTTTCCAGTCTTCATAAATGCTTGCCTTCTTTATAAAATGGATTTGAGTTGGCTAACTAAAATACATAGGATAGACCAAAATAAAACTGCTAGAGAGGAAATTGGGCAAAAGGAAAATAAGGATAGATAAATAAAAACACAACCAAGGAACAGGTGACATTCATGATGCTTGTCACCAGCATAGTTGTCAGAGGTGGTCATGGGTGTATCTGAATTCTGTCATTGTCTAAACAGAGAGAGGAACACATTCAGTTTCACAATTCAACAGATTTTGGTTACATAAAAGCACATGTGGTGCTGTTGGTCCTATTAATATTCCTCAATCCATACAGGTGGCACAAACCTAATGATTATTTTATTAAAAAAATCTATTCATTTTAGAAAATCTTTTTATAGATAGAAATATGATGTTCGTTGATAATCGTACTCTGGGTACCGTGTACTATTGGGTCTTCACAGTCACATGGACACACCTGGAATCTTCCATGTATTTTTTTTTTGTTTTTTTGTTTGTTTGCAGTTTTTGGCTGGGTCTGGATTTGAACCCCCCACCTCCGGCATATGGGGCCAGCACCCTACTCCTTTTGAGCCATAGGCGCCACCCATCTTCCATGTATTTTTAAATTAGATAAAAGTTCTAAATAATGTTCCATATAAGATCAACTTTTCTGATGATTTACCCATTAGATAGATACGAGTGTTTGTAAATACTTGCACTTGATTTCTTAGACGGTTCTTATGTGAATTTTCAGCTGAAAAAACTGAACCTACCCCCCAAAAAAACTTATAGTTAGATGATCGGGGTGAAATTGAATATATGGGACTATTCAAAGCTTTTCCCTTGTTCTGTGTTTTTCTTCTTTTCCTCAAATACACTGCTGTTGTGTGTAAAAAGAGTTAAACATCACAGATGTTTAAACCACATCTGGTTTGTGTGTTCTCGGAGGCTGGTGCTAGAAATGCAAGGTGTGAGGTGAAAGAGGAAGGAACATATCACAGAGCTCAGTTAACTTCAGTTTTATAAGGAAAAAGAAACTATTCATAGGAATTACAACACCATTTACACAAGTACAAAGAGGTGCAAGAAAAGGACTTCTTTTTTTCTCTGAAAAAAAACCTACCAGCGCAGTGGACATGGCATTACCTCCCGATATAAAGCAGATCCACACCACGGGCAGGGGCAGAGGACAGACACACTGCATTGCTGTCCTCGTGATGTCAAAGGGGAATGAAAATCAGAGGCAATGGTTTGACCAGGCAGGAGTGAGTGACGTGTTGGTGCAGACTCCCAGCAGGGAGCGAGACGCGCGCATCACTAAGCATGCATATAGCCTGGCTAAGTCTGGGTCTGCTTCATGAGACCTTTCTCCTGTTTTCAGAGATGTTTTCCTCGAAAGCTACTTGATGGGAGGCGATTTATATATAAATACTCCCTGGTGAGAAATACAAATGGTTTTTGTCTTTAATAAATCAAAATCTGAAAAGTACTTCCTAAGGGTTTTGCTCCTGTGCTGGGGGTGGGGGAGGAAATAATATATCTAAATTTTGAAGCTGTTCAGACATTTTAAAATATAGAGCCTGGGGAACAGAGCAAATGCGTCTCTCACCAGGAGGACCCAAAAGTTGCAGAATTTGGCTGATGAAACCTGCACCTTGCTTTCAAAAACAGGTATCTGGGACAGCGTCTTCTGTCTGCTTTGCTAATGGCTGTCTGGCCCCTCCCCATTCCCTGGAACAGTGCCAGCGCATAGTAGGTGTGCTTTTCAGGAAACCTATAAAATGAGTGTTCAAGGATAAAGATGCTCTCTGATACGTTGCAGAGCCCTGGGACCTAAGCTGTGAGTGGTGAGACTACATCATATTTAACATTGAAAATATTTGGGCTTTTTTGTCTCTTCCTAGTGTTTGAAGCTTTGCTTCCCTAACCATTCTCTAGCATGTCTTTTAAATCCTACACACAATATTATGTTCCATTTTCCATAAAGTTTTCAAAAAAAGAAACTCAAATTCTTATCCCAAAATAAGAATCAAGTGAGTCCAAATTAATGCATTTCTCCGTATTTCGCATTTTTTTTCAGTCTAATATTTCGTTATACATACATAGTTATTTGGAAATCCTGGGTGTGAGAGTATATATAGTCCCTCAAAAAATGTTAAATAAAATAAATGAATGAGTGATAAGCCTAAAGAGGAAAACCCCTGCATTAGCTAATGCAGTATTTTCACTACTGTGTGTATTAGGCTGATTCTTGTACTTTGCTGGTGATTCTTTTTAATCATCTATGAATGTTTAATGTCTAAACTCTTAAGAGTTTACCCCAATTCTACCCTGGCAGCTTTACCTATTCCAATGATTATTTATGAAGATAGATTTTGCTTCCTAGAGAACATTGCCTAGACATTGCCTGGGGACATTTTGATTGGCACAAGTGGGGATGAAATGCTACTGGGATCTCACTGGTGGACACGAGGAATGCTCCTCAACATCCTACAATGCACGGGGCAGCGCCTGACAGCAGAGTCGCGTGGGCCCAGAGGCCAATAGGGCCTACCTTAAAGAACCTTGACCCTTACATCGCCATTCATTTACTATATTTTAGCCTCCATGCTAATATTAAATATTAGCCTCCCCGCTCCACTTAAATATCTTCTATGCTTTCACTTGCTAGTTGGATCATGTAAGAACAAGTGTAAAGCCATGAAGATCACAAGGCCCAGAGTAGCATGTGAATAGGACTGACACGGCCTTTACATACCAAGACATCAAATTCAACTTGTGAATTAAGTGTGTAAGGTTTATCACCTGTTGACAAACTTGTAAAAGGTGTGTCTCCAGTTCCCGCCCAGCAGTGTTGATGCAGAAAGGCCTTAGTAAAGAAAATAACTGAGGAGATGTCTGAACTGTGGGATTACACAGGACGCATCACATTACCTAGATGCCCCTGCGGCGGGCCAGATACCACTCTGAACTTGCTTTGGCAGAGCCCAGGGTCTCTGTCCCCCAAATCTTCCCCATTTGGCAGGCGGATTACAAAAAGAGACCCTTTTCTGAGCTCTGCATTGCAGGCTGGGGCCCAGTTTTGGTGGCGACACACTGGCTGGACCCCAGCCTCATGCTGCCCCCTGGGCACTGCCTGCACAGACCTCTGCTTCGGCCCCGCTTGAGGAACTTCTTTGGGATAAGGATCTTATTTGGTTTTTAGTTACCAAACAAATCTATTTTAAGGGGCTCCTTTGTGTCCATTTTAGGTACTTAAGTATACTAGGGAAAAAATAAGTAAACTTCTCATCTCTCTAGGAATTTATATTAAAGTAGGACTTATAACCTAGTGGAGCTTGCATTTTTAAAGTTGATGATGTAAAGCTAGTGATAACGATATACTTTAGGTGAAAAGTAATAAATTTGTGAAGATTTTTATCCTTTGGTACAGATGGTAGGGCCTGGTTTAAAAGGAACCAGTAGCTTGCTGTAGATTTCATAGCTGACCTCATTAGAGTCTAGTGAGTGTCCCTTCTCTTCACTCCTGCCTCTAACCCGTGCCTCTGACCTCAAGGCTTTGCAAGTAGCTTAGTTTGGCAGCTTAGTTACTCGCCAGGTGACTCTTAACACTTCCTGCAGCCCCACCTGTAGTTCCTGGCAAATCTCTGGTTGAACATTTGACCCAAATGTGTCCTGCTCTCTTTTTGCTTTTTCGCCCTTGGGTACCCACAGCCTGTGTCTTGGGTCATATCAGGGAAAAGGTTTCTTGTGTGCGGACTTTTTTTCTTCCCCTGTTTTGGGGGTTTTGAACTGCTACTTGTCCAAGGTCATGAGTGTCCGCTTTACTTCAGTTTATGTATACCACCATCACCATCCTTCTACTGCAGACTTGGAGCAAAGCATGTGTGGGCACGGAAATCCAAAACCCAAACCCATGGAGCAGGTAGCAGTGAGCAGCTCACGGGGTGGAATCCAGCCCAGATGCCCATTGGCCCAAGTGGGAATCATCCTCGTCTTCCCATAACGTGGAAGTGGCCAAACCTATATAATATAAATGACTGAGTCCCGTCAGTCCTGTACTAAAATGTCACAGCTTTAAACCTATCACGCTGAAAGAGAAAGAGAACTATTTTTTTAACTAATATTACAGAATTCATTACATCCAACACATTTCTGTTTCTGTCCAAGGCGCTGTGATTCCTGACCATGGAGTGCTCTCAAGGACATGGTCACGTGATGCTCAGTCAAGCGCACCTTCTGTTACTTGGACCATCATAATTGCTACCCTGTTGAAACTTGACTTTTGTTCCCATAAGACTCTGGCCCAAAAGTAGAACTTTCCCTTATCCCATTTTTTTGATCAATCGTCAGATGGTAACACCTGGGAATTGGGTTGCCAAAAGACCATCAAGAGACTAAAGGATGTTACATGGTCGATGGAGTCTACAGGGAGGGCTCTGATGAACTCTGAAGATTAGATAAGAACTCACTGACCTGAAGGCCAGGCCAGACTTCACGTCACTTAGGGAGTTGTTCATACATCACTATCTGAATGGTTTGAGTTCAGAAAACCTATGTCTACATTTGTTTGTGAATCTGCTAAGGATTTTGGTAGCTTCTAGGTGAGTTCTGGCTCATTTATAAAAATTGAGATTATTAGAGACTGTAGGATTCGTATGTTAATTGAAGGAAATCGAATCCTATCATTTTGGAGAGTATTACCATGAGTGAAAGTAGGTGAGGATCTTAGTTCTGTAACAATTTTTCCTAATATGTATCAAAGGGAGAAATGCAGTGGACCTGCTATGAGATAATAGCTCATCTTAAAAATGCATTATACCTGGTGTTTGGAGTATTTGTTCTCACTATTCTTGGAGTAGGCTTATATTTGAAGCCGTATTTGTTTTGCTCAGATTAGTCTTAAACCAAAATGTGTCCCGGTGCTCATGATTACCTAGCAGCAGGAAACCGGTAATGGATTGAAAATGGATAATCCACAGAGTGAGTCAAGATAAGGAAGACCTAATATCTCTGGGAATATCACAAAGTTAAGAGAAACATCCTTGTATCCCACTGAGTAATTATAAGGTTTGATTCCTCTTACAAAAATTTAAAGACCTTCAGTTTATTTCTTGCTAATCTTTGGCATTGTGGTTTCTGGTCCATACAATTTGCGTATCATTCCACACAGAAATAAACTTGGGGTGAAAATACAATATAGAGGTAGACAGCATTACCAGGAAAGGCTTTTGAAATAAAATTTTGGGAAAAAAATGAAAGGAGATATGCGTGTACATTGACTCCCCAGAGTGTGTGTTAAATGAAGGAGCTGAGCTTGGTGGGGGGGCTACGGGCCTCTGGTTTGTCGTGCAGATTTCATGGGCATTTTGGAAGTTTTACAAAGCACTGTATTTTATTTTGTTTTTATCTTAAGCCATTGATTGGGTTTCTCCACCAAGACTAAGGAAGTTAATAAACAGGAGGTAAGAACTAAGGATTTCAAAATTAAATTAATTAATTTCAAAATTAAGGGTTTGGGGGGGG
>CAUYQV010187280.1:0-39237 GCA_963574575.1 Galagoides demidoff | reverse complement strand
GGAGGCAGGAGACTCGCTTGAGCCCAGGAGTTGGAGGTTGCTATGAGCTGTGATGCCATGGCTCTCTGCCCAGGGGGATAACTTGAGGCTCTGTCTCAAAAAAAAAAAAAAAAAAAAAGATTGTCAACTGATTGCTAATTTGAAAGTGGGTCACTCAAGTTAGGGAAAAAGGTAGGGAAATCAGGGAGCAGAAGATGACTTTATTAAACTTTGGTAGTGAGGATAGAAATGATAACTTGTATCTAAAATATACGAAGGGTGATACTATGCAGGATGTCCACAAAGTTCATGTGCAATTTTAAACTGCACACGATTTGGAATTGCACACAAATTTTTTGGACACCTGCATAGTACCACCCTTTGTGTATAGGATTCAGTAGTTGATTGCTTGTTCCAGGGGGTGGGGGTTGAGGGAGAAGGAGTCATCACTGATTTACAGATTGCAGTCTGTACAGACTGCAGATGAACAAGGAGTCTGAACAAGGCAGCACTCTGTGCAATGGAACAGGAAGGCAGAGTGGTTTTGTGGCTGTGGAGGTGAGAGGTAGTTACCATGAAGTAGGGTTTTCGGTATCTGTGGTTATATAATTAAAGCTGTGCTATAATCCAGGGAAGAGGAAGAAGGAAATGGAGAATTTTCTGGAGGAAAACATGGGATGAATGAGGCTTCCTAATTTTTTTTTTTTTTTGCACTTTTTGGCCAGGGCTGGGTTTGAACCCTCCACCTCTGGCATATGGGGCCAGTGCCCTACTCCTTTGAGCCACAGTGCCACCTCGAGGCTTTATCATTTTAATTGTACTTCATTTTTATGTGAAACATAAGCTAGAGCCAGTGTGTGTTAATTTGGTTTTGTATTTAAAACATTTGAAAAATGTGATGGTTTGAAGAAGAAAAAGCAAAAACTTTTATTTTTTTTTCCAAATAGCAAGATAAATTTAATTTCTTCTTTCAACAGGATGAAACCAGTGGTGCTTTCTTCCCAATTTTTAACCATCATGGATATGTACGCACATGCATGTACCTACATACAAGCACACACCACATGATTTTTCATCACACAGACCACACATATGTCAGTGGTCCCATAAGAGTACATTGAACCTTCCCTATACTAGTTTATCAGTTTGTATCTTTTATACCATATTCTACTGTGCCTTTTATACAGTACATTTAGATACACAAATACTTACAATTGCCCACCATATTCACTACAATAACACACCATACAGGTTGTAGACTGGGAGCAGTGGGCCATATCACATAGCTAGCAGGGTGGTAGGCTGTACCCTCCAGGTCTGTGTGAGGACAGTCTACGATGTCTGCACAATGGTGAAATCACCTAGAGATGTCTCAGAATGTATCCCCATCGGTACGTAACACATAACTGTACATAACACAGGACTGTCTATATGTTCTCATATAGATATATTTTTCTTTTTCAATACATTTTTGTCCTATGGGGGGGGGAAACTCACAAGGATCACAAAACTTCTGCGAATATAGAAATAGAATTTCTTCTCTGTGTTTTTTTTTTGTTGTTGTTATAATAAGATTATTTTCTGACACTTGTTTTTATTGGTAGTGCCAAAAAATGTTAATAATTGGATGACTTCCCAGACTCATCTACTTTAATATGCATCGTATATCTTTCATCCTCAGCATAGAGATAAATTCTAATTCTTACTGAAGCAGACAATCAAGAAAACACAGGCATTTTTTGCTGTTAGCAATGCCATACCCATCACTGGAAGCTGTGACACGGACAAGGATTATTTGAAAGGGAGAGTATCATAACTGTGATCGTGCTAACGCTCTGAAAGGGTGAAGAGAAAATTAAGTGAAATGTCAGAGTTGTCTTTTCCCTGGATAATAGAAGATTTGGAGACACCAAAGTAGCATTATAAACTGAAAAGAAAGAACACCGGGTAGGAGTGAGGGCACATCTGTCATCCGACAGTGGGAAAATACTTTTTCACAGTTGAGAAAAATATTCCTCACTCATTAATTCTAAGGTCCAACTACTTTATTATCACCATAGAATTGCTTGCGAACTGCCATAGATCTTTTAAAAGGGGATCATTACGAAGAATCGTTTTCCAGTGTGTGTCTCTGGAAGGAATTTTGGTAGGGAAAATGGAGATGTCAATAAAATAGATAGATAGCTAAGTGTTCTGTTTTTCAGGGGGTTGAAGGATTTTACATTCCTGCAGTGTCAGATTCAGGTCTTCAACCTTGTTCTAAAACTTCATATAATGACTTTGAATTCAGATAATCAAGGCCAGTAATCTTTGTTGTTTTGTTCTGTTTTTTATTTTGCATATTCAGAGAAAGGGTCAAAGTCGCCCTTTACTCAGAATAGAAGACAATCATCCACTACTTCCTATTAAGGTATTGAAAACTAGAAAAGAAACAAATATTTATAGTAAGAAAAGGAAAATACACTATCCTGTGCTTATTTAGAACACAAAATTTTGTCACATCTGCATATATTGTATTTTTCAGAAATACCTTTTAGTGTGTACAATAAAGCTAATTCTTACACATTAACATGCTGAAAGATGTTTTGCAGCATATTTGTGATTTCACAGTTCTTTAGAGACTGAAAAAGAAAGGTCAAGCAAAAGCCTATTTCCCTTTTTGGAATAAAAAATGCTTAATGGAATTGTGAAGAGAGTTGTGTACAGACAAGAAAATATATAGTGACAGAATTTAGAGAAAATTGTCATAAATGCCAGGTTACCTTTCATTATAAAGTTTGGCTTTGACATAAGATCAAAGAGAATAAAGTGTCTATATTCAAATCTGACACAAACCTATGTTTAGAATAGATCATTCAATTTCTTTGGAAACATTACAGCTAATTTGATGAATGCTGATTTGCTTTTTAATAGTTCTTGAGAGACTGTTAAAGTGACCATTGATACTATGAGAGGATTTTATTCTGCTGTTAATATGGCACCAAAGACATGGGGTAGATTGGAGTTTCTGGTTACCTCAAAAAATGTAATAAATCAAGTTTGTAAGTTGAATTCCAAGGAAGCATTTGGGGTCTGAATCAGAGGGGTAAAATCTCTGGTGATGTGGTTCCATGTGTCAGTGCTAAATTTGGAAAGTTCTTTTTAATTTTTTTTCAACACTAAGGCAATAAAATACAGATGCCACAGGAACTAAATTGCAAGATATTGACCAAGACAAAGAATACTATTCATTTTACTTTGCATTTTATTCCTGACAGGAAAAATGACATTTTAATATCCCTAACATACATTTCTCACAAATTCCTATCTACCAAATGTACCATTCATGAATGTCACTTTGGTGCAGTCATTGTGGGTATTTCTTGTGGCAGCTTTTCCACTTTACAGGCCTCAAAGCAGATTCACTTATAACTAGAGTTAGTGCAGGAGAACAGAAATCAGTTTCCTGTAATCATTTTCAGTGACTCTCAATCATGGTTGTTTGCTTTTACTGTATTTCCCCTTATCTTCCCCCCCCACCCAATGAATCACAAAGTTACAGAACGAGCAGAATTAAAATTAGATTTTTTTTCCTAATGTCTTTAAAATGAAACACCACACAAAATAGATACAGCACGGTGAAAACATAACGGAAATACGTTATAATGTAGATCCCAAGGCCAGGAACATCCCTTAAGGTCATTCTCTTCTCTGTTGTGAAACAAAAACTATCATTTGCAAATAATGGCAATAAATATTTTAACATTTTAGTTTTTTTAATCTCAGTCTGAACTTTATGTTTGTTTAAATAGTAAACAAAGAGGATTCTTTCTGGATACGCACTGTGAGTCTCTTTTATGTCCGTTTGCCCCTTTCAATGTGCTTCTCACTGACTTGCTACCTTGACATAAAATTTAGGGGAATAAAGAAAGATGGACCCATGTGAATAATTAGTGTAGGAAGTCTCAATAGATAAATCACTTCTTGGTTCTTTATTCTGTTTCTACAAAACAGAGCTCTCCAATGAATCAGAATTATTGCACTATTTATCAGGACAGTGTTTGAGTATGGGAATAAGATTATAAGACAAATGTGATGATAAGTCTGTGACATAGAAGATAGGGGACTTAGGAGTGGATATTATCCTCACATATGTGTATAATGGGCATCTAGTAGAATAGAAAACTTCAGGCGCTTGTCTATGATCGGAGATAAGGGTTTATCCTCTAAGAAAAAGAGAGGAAGGCAGACCCACATTCTAAAGAAGGGGGGCATTGTTAAAGATAACAAAACAGGAGCCCCATACCTATACAAAGAAAAAAAACCCAGTTTCTAGGTCACACCCAAACTTTAGCACTATTTACAGTGATGATGATGTAGTCTAGAATTCTCCAACATGAAGTTAGCAACAGTCTCAGAAGTAAGGTAAGGGTGATCCTGCAGTCAGGAAACGGAAGAGACACATAAGTTAGAGAGTGAAATTAAAACCCATTGAAATTAAATACCTAGAAAATGTTAAAAGAACACAGGACAGTGAATTTCATCCTCGCTGCCTGACATCGACTTTGCCTTTGGCAATAAGCCTAAAAGGCGAATATCATTTACCCTGCTATTTAGAAATGTTTCCTATTGAGCTCAGTAATGGAAAATGTAAGTTTTAAAACCAAAAGCCCACTTTTTTTCTTCTTATAAAAAAGACCAGACATTTAGATAAACTTTTCTGAATTCTGCTGTGTCTTTAATCGGACAGCACACTCGGGTATGTCATTTATGCCACTAGACTTTAAGAGTAAATAGTAAATTTTTGTCTTTCCTATAGCTCACTTATAGAATATATAATATCATTCCCATTACTGTGAGCATATAATATCTCTATCTATTGTGGGTGAAGATATGTATAGATATTCACACATCTACGTAATGTGTACTATTAAATATATATACTCATATGTGTTCATATATATTCATATATTGCTACATTTTAACTATTGTATATTTATTATTGGTTATATTACAGATTTTCAATACAGAACTTATATTACAAGATTTTCTTGTCTATGGTGAAAACAACTCATCTAAATTTATCTTCTTGCCAGACAAACATAAATAATGTCTATTATTAATGTAAAATAAGAGTTAACACTTACATAGTGCACACCACATTTTCAAAGACTTTACCTATCTTGGCTCTGACAAGCCTTACCACAGCCTCACATAATAGATACCATTATCCATTCTATCTTAAGATATAGATACTGTTATGAATAGCGGTAAAATAACTTGACCAAAGTAACTTGATAAAGATCCAGGATTTTTACCTAAAAATCTGGGTTTTGAATCTGTCTACACCCCAGTATACTACCTTGCCTCCGGTCTTAGCTCAGGTATACAGCTATTATAAAACACCTGACAGTGGATGATGTATACAGAATTTAAAAAGTGTTTTCTCATGGTTCTTGAGGCTGGGAAGTCCAAGATCAAGGCACTGACAGGACTAGTGTCTGGTGAGGGCTGCTTTCTATGTCTCAGAGGGTGTCTTGCTGCTTCACCCTTCAGGGAAGAGAAATTCTCAGTCCTTTCTCGGTGGAAAGGTTGATAAATGGGGCAGACCCACTCCCTCAAGGCCTTTAAGAAGAACCCCAATCCCATTCATGATGTCTCTTTCCTCATGATTTAATCACCTCCTGAAGATCCTCACCTCTTAATACTACCATACTGATGATTCAGTTTTAACATATTAATTTGAGGGACAAATTCAGACCATAGCAGCTCCACAGCTGTTAATTAGATATGTTCCTAAAATGTGATGTCAAAAATAGATAGGAGAGTACAAAAGCTTTATTTTTAATTATCTTAGAATAAAAGGGAGATTAACAAGTAGATGGTTTTGAATTATGGAAAAGAGCATTATGGATGTATTTAACAGGAGGTATGAGAAAAAGGGTCTGTATAATTGTACTTGCTTATGTTAGATATGAGTGTGGTTATTTTGGACAAAGCTCAATATATTTACTTGTTGAAATCCCTGCAATTCATACACCACACATTGGCATTTAGAAACAGCAAACATTCACCCAACGGAAAAAAGATGAATTCAGCAAACATATTTTAACATGCCATTAAAGACAGAAAAAAGAAAATATAAAAGAAGAAAGGTGTGTCTTTCAGATGATATCATGGAAAGAATACAGAAAAAATGACAAGATTGGGCAAAGATGTTCCAAAACCCTAAACAGCACCGCAGAAAGGCCTGGACTCAAATTACAATGGTTGATAGGTTGCTAATCCTTTGCTCTCAAACCAACTTCTAGTTCTTCCTCTGCTTTCCCCTGAATCTGAAGGGCTAATCTCTGCAATTTATCTCCGGCCCCATTGCTCACTACCTGTGGCGGCAGTGGGTGAAATAAGGAGAGATTCAGGGTAGAGAGAAAAGAAAAAGCCAGCAAATGCCTTCCCCCATTTTGTATTAGAATGTGGCCCTGGTAGAGGTTGTTTTCTCCATGCCTCCAGTTCCTCTGACAGCCCTTCTTCTGTTTTTGAAAATTCTTTTCTGGTAGCTCAGACTTCTGGGCTCTGTCAAATCATGCTGAACTCTGGATGTGTCATCATGTTTTATTATTTTCTGTTTCAGCTCTTCTAACAATTTTGTTATAGGTCTTCATATCAAATTTCCTACATTGAATTGTATGGTCTGGTTTTTGTTTTCCTGATTGAACCTTATTGATACAATTTGGGTAGGTAGGTGAGATGGGAGATAAAAGAGAATACATTGTGGTTTTTAGGTGTTGATGGAAATTCTGGATGATAAAATTCATTACCCAGGTCTGGGAATTAGGAAAGAAGACAGCATGAGAGTTATAAGAGAGAGAGACATCATGACATTGTGAAGGAAATTGTAGAAGAGAAAAAAAAAGCCAAGGACAGATGCTCCAAGAGAAGAAAATATTAGGATGAGTAGATAGAGCTGGTCAGAAAAACTGATAAGAAGAGCACTAGTGAAAAAGATGTGAGCAAAAAAATACTGTTCACCAAAGTGTTTAGAGAATTCTAGTAGAAATAAAGGCTGAAATTTTTCAATCTGATTTTGAAATTAGAAGATCACTGATATTGTTGGTAGAGATGAACAGTGGAGGAAAGAACTCTGGGGAGATAACCTATTAAACTTGGAAACTATTGATTGAAAAAAGAGAACTGCTAAAATAAATTTTTAAATAAAAAGTGTTAAGGTCTGAAAACCTTTGATATAATTTTATCCCACTCAGAATTTCTCAATTTTGGGGGGCATAATGTTTGATATTGTCAATGACAACAATAATCTAAGTTGAGTTTACTCCTAGAAGCACAAACATGAAGGCTTCTGAGGGTTCTGGTGATAGCACATCAAAGACCAGATGTGGATCCAGAATCAGGAAGAATAGGTGGTCAGGGAGCTGTGAATTATAAAGAATAAATGGTTGCTCCAATGCTCAGTGTGTCATTAGGGTGTAGATGAAGAAGTGCTCTATCATCTAAAAAGAAGATGTCTGCACTGTTCATCTCTCTGACGTGGGCAATTAGGGAAGGTGCAGCCACCACTGAAGATTCCATCTTCTAGAGCACTGGTTCTCAACCTGTGGGTGGTGACCCCTTTGTAACAATGAGAATACATCACAGCATTAAGAAAGTTGAGAACCACTGTCTAGGGACAAGGAGATATCAAGCATAAGGAAACATATAAAGCCATCTGCGTACAGCTGGAAGATGGAGGAAGGATTATTTGGATTATTTATGATGGATCCATGACTGCAGTGGTATGGGTGGTTAGAAATGTCCATAGTGAAATAAAAAATTCTTGGGCAAAATGGGTTAAGTAGTGTAGATAGATGAGAATGTGACTTAAAGATTATAATTATGATTGCATTTTACTTCCAATCTTCATTCAGAATGGTTTTAAGCTATTCAACATGTGCAAGGGCTGTCTCTGTGGCATCCATTAATATGAAGGCTTGGGCATTTTATGTTTTGTTTTTTTTTTTTTCTGTGGACACAGAGTCTCATTTTATCACCCTCAGTAGAGTGCCGTGGCATCACATACCTCACAGCAACCTCTAAATCCTGGGTTTAAGCGATTCTTTTACCTCATCCTCCCAAGTAGCTGGGATTATAGGCGCCTACCACAGTGCCCAGCTATTTTTTGGTTGCAGTTCAGCTGGGGGCAGGTTTGAACCTGCCACCCCTCGGTATATGGGGCCAGCGCCCTACTCACTGAGCCACAGGTGCTGCCCCATTATCTGTTCTTCAAAAGTTTAAATATTCGTTTCTTTATCCTGTCATTGTTTCTTAAATTTCTATGACAAAGACTTTAAAGGCAGATACAGCTACAACAAAAAACAAATAAATAGGACTGGATTAAAATAAAAATCTTCATAGCAAAGGAAATAATCAACAAAGTAAACAGGTGACTACAGAATGAATGAAAATATTCACAAGCTATCCAGCCCATAAAGGGCTGATATTCAGAATCTACAAACAACTCAAAGAAATCAGCAAGAATAAAACAAACAGCCCCATGAAAAAATGGGCAAAAAATATGGACAGAAGTTTTTCAAAAGAATATAGCCAAATAGCCAATAAACATAAAGAAATGTTCAACAACACTCATGTCAGGGAAATGCAAATTAAAACAGTGAGATATCGCCTTAGCCCTGGCAGATGGCCATTATTAAAAAGTCAAAAAATAATACAACAGTGTGGTTACAAGACAAAGGAATGCTCACACATTAGTGGGACTGTGAAAACAGAAAATGGTGTGAAAATTCCTTAAAAGAATACATCTATATGTTCTCGAGTGCGTGTACATGATTTGTGTGTATGTGTGCTTGTGTTAGCCCATCTCAGCCATTCTAAAGGGCTTGAAAGGGAATTTTATACTCCTTTCAGAATTAGGTACTCAGACAAAGTCAAGAGAAAAATTTAGGGAGGTTTCAGCAAAGGCTTTTTGGTGCCCACTTTGTTTTCTGTGTGATTGATCAAAGAACAGTTTCTTCTGTGCCTGCAGACATGCAGAAACAGACATGGAAAAGAGAAAGCACATTCATCACTAATTACAGTAATATGTTAATGGCAAGGTCCATTTCATGGTGTAATTTAAGCAAACAAAAAATGCTAATTATATTTGAGATTATCTACTGGACATTTGGCAGTTTCTGATTTAGGATGACAACTTGGTGACCCTTTTATATGTCTTTTAACCAGACTTCTTCCTGCAAGAATCTGTTGTCTGTGGAGAAGGCGAACTCATCAAACAAAAAATGTGTTTAATAAAAACGAAAAAAAATTGTAGTTAAAAACATTAACACTTCTAAAAATAATTTGAAAGAGCTTTTGATTTGTAGACTTGGATTAGTTCACATTACCATTTCCTTCCACTAACAAATAGGAGTGACATCTGGCAAAGTTTCAAAAGACCATCAAAGCTTAAACATTTGGAGAATATTGTCTCTCTTCGTGCATGCGATTCCTGAACACTGAGCAATAATTAATCTGCATTGCTTCCAAGAAAACATTCTAAGTTATGTTTGAAAGAAAATAAAACCCTAATCAACTACAGTTCTACTGCAGTGAGTTCCAGGGAGCCTGAAGTTTGGTTGTTTTCCTACAGGTGTCACACACCCAAGCATATCTGATGCATGCAATTGGCTACAGAAGCCTGGGCACAAAAGCACAGGTGACATCTGGTTGAAACCACTCTCCCTGTACCCTCTTGCAGGAATACCTTTCACTTTCTAGGCATGAGAGTGAATGAACTAGAAGATTAGATCAGGTTCATTCTACACAAAAACAAAAACTCTGAAAATTATGCATAGGCTTATTTGGATAAAAGGGAGGCAATTCCTCTGCCAAGTTCTTTTACATCTTATGCTAGGGAAGAAAATAGCAGAGCTAAAAATAGGAAATGTGAAACATAGACCCTTAGGTCCTAAAAGAAATACATTTTAGCAGTTCTTGATTTTATTTTTGTATGTCCTAAGAGGGATACATTTCTAGCAGTTCTATCTTTTATTATTTTTTAATAACTGTTCAAGTTTTTGTTCAATATTATATAACTTTATTTGTTATACATAGATGGTTTACTATGCTTGCTTTCAATGTGGAAAATAACAGAAAATAAATAAAAGGGGTTAAAAAAAAGGTACTAATTCTGTGGACTAGGTAATTTGTTAGACACTTTTGTAAATATTTTAATTATAATTTTCTGACATTTTTAATAATTCCATCATAATCTCCACAGGAAGAAAATGTTCTCACTGAATTTATTTCAAAAGCCAAACATGTGAAACAGGGTAATGACCTTAAATTTTTCCTTTTGGAGGTTGTGGAGAATAGAATCAATGCTTCTAGATTACTGAATAAACTCTCTAAATGTTCAAAGAAGTGTTAGAAGTTTTAGAAGAGGAATATTAATATCATATCGTATTATCTTCCCAATAAATTTTTGAACTTGATTCTAGATTAATGATCCTCTACTGCATGTCTCCTGTACCGATATAACAAATTACCCCAAACTTGGTGGCTTAAAACAACAGAACTTCATTTTCTACCAGCCTGGTGGCCAGATACCCGAAGCTCAGGTATGGGGAGGAACACGCTCTCTAGAAAGGCTGTAAGGGTGGATTCTGTCAATGCTGCTTCTACCTTCTGGTGGCTGCCTGCTTCCTTTGGTTGTGGTCACATAATTCCAATTTCTGCCTCTGTCCTCATATCACTTTTTCTTCTGAGTCTGCCTTCTCCTTTGTGCGTCTGTCATAGGGACTTTTGTCACCCTCCGGGATAATTCAGGAGGATCTGTTCATCTCAAGATCCTGATTTACATTTACAAACAACTCTTTGTCCAAATACGGTACTAATTTGCAGGTTCCAGGATTCAGATGTTGACTATCCCTTTTGATTACTGCCAGACGGGCCACTACATCTTCTGTCAAAAATACCTCAGTCAGAAGAACTTACATTTTCCCAAGATGACCTGCTTAGGCTATGATGTCAGGCTCTAGTTCACTGAGATGAAATCATCTTTCCTTTAATTTTGTCATAATTCCAGTTCTGCCATTTGGGACCTGCCTTAGTTTATTTTCTGTTGTAACTGATTACGATGATCTGTGTAATTTATAGAGAATAGAGATTTATTTAGCTCATAGTTCAGAAGGTTGAGAAGTCCAAGGTCATGGCACTAGCACTGGGAAGGGCTTTTTGCCCTGTCATGACTTGCCAGAAGGTGTTCACCTGGCCATGGGGCAAGACATGTGTGTTAGCTCAGGTTTCTCTTCCTCTAATTATAATTGAACTTTTCTAATCCTCATTACTTGCCCAAGGCCCCATCTCCAATCAACAATGTGGGGATTAACATTCCAACACATAAAATTTGGAGGACACTTTTAAGCCATAGTAGGATCTCATAAAGTGAGTGCATTATCTTCCTACAATATTATAGTCTTCCAAAATATTTGAGAATTGCTATAATTTCTTCTGAAAATGTTCTTGCTTAAAATTTCAACATTACCAAATTCCCATTCTCTGTAACTTTGTTTCTGTTTTTTTTTAAAATATATATCTTACTCCTAATGAGTCACTCTGCCTCCTTCAAGATTGACCTGAGACCTCCTAATAGGCACCCCTGAATGTTTTCCTGCCATATTAATCACAAAATGCTACAGTGTATAATATAATGATACATTACCTCTCTATAATATAATGATACATTACCTCTCGCAGTGCACTGTTCTATTTCTATATTAATAGAAACATCGGGGAGAGATTATATGCCGTTTCCCACAGGCAGATTAAATTTAAAGGATTTTTCTTTAACTTACTGCTATTTCTCCTATTTGTATTAAATTTCTTGAGTAAAATTTATGGAGGGTGTCATTGCTACTCTCGCAAGAGTTAGTGAAACCCAACGGAGCTATTCATTTCATTCTCCAGAAATTGCACGGAATGATCTCAGAGGCAGTCCAGAGCTACAGATAAAGTATCATTAGACAAATTCTGTGGGCTGAGAGAACACTGTGGAGGGCAGAGCACACAAACAGAGAGGACAGTTGAGCCCTGATGGGATGGCAAATGATGACAAGTGTTAACATAACTTTAAAGGAAATAAGTTATAAGAGAATGATGAAATTATTTGTTGAAATAGGCTACTATGTTAGCATTTCTATTATTCCATTTGAAATTATTCCTTTTTTTAGTCATTTTAATTTACACTAAATGTAAACCATAACTTAGGTTCTAAAAAATCTTAAGTCTGTCAAATTATCATCACCTTAAAGTATTTAAAGAGAATTGTAGATTTAATTCAAATTATCTAAGAGCTGAATCATTAACATGTTGTCATGAACATAGTTTCACAAGTATTTTATTATTTAATGCTGAAATATGGGCAGTCAAGCATCTTAAACTTGTTAAAATGGCCTTTCCCTTAGTTTTAACGGAAAGAATCATAAAGTCATGAAAATAACCACATATGCAACATTACCAGTTTTTTTTTAACCAGTCTTCTTTCCTTGATATACATTTTGTATTCATATTAACCACTTTGTTCATTTGAGGAGTTAATGCATTATAAAAAGAAACAAATGGGTGACCTTGGCATTGATTCCTAAGTAATTTGATGTAACAGACTGTACTATAAATGGAAAAGCTAGATATTGAGGTATATGGATGAGAAGATAATTAGTCATAGTATAATTCTGTTCCTCATGTAAAGTCCAAGACAGCGGTCCTGAAGAGCAGGTGGCTTTCTTCAATGGTAACAAGTTCCTGCTCTATGTGCTTTCCATGCCTGGCTAAGCTACATCTCAGTGCTGTTCTGAGCTGAACCACAGGGGAAGGACACCAAAAGTCAGAGAGTGGAGGTTCTGTGGTTTCAGCCTGGAAGTGGGACGCGATTCACATCCCTCTGACTTGCATTCAGTCACATGTCACACTAATGACCGGGGAGCCTGGGAAATGTGTCCACAAAGAGGAGAAACTGGGTTTAGAGAACACCTGCCTAGTCCCTGCCACACCAGGCAAGATGCCCCACCAGAAAATAGACGGAAACTAACTTCTTTGTTTTAGAGGATATTATAACCCAGATAACAAAAGTTTATTATTTATAAAACCAGGGCCAGCTACATAGTTTCTAAGGTTCAGTACCAAATAAAAACATGGAGTTCCTTGTTCAAAAGGCAGAACAGAGTGCCACTAAATCCACTGAACGGACTTTAAAAATTCTTCTGTTCCTTAACAAGCGTCGTAGAGAGTGATAGGGATACACAGTTGGAATAACATATATGGTATCCAATGAATCCTCTTGCTTGGGCACAATAATACGCTGACTTCAGCTGAGACAATGGAAAGGCCACTGCTTATGAGTGAGGCTACCTCACGGGAGTAAAGGCTGTGGCCACTTCAGTGTATTTCATCCTATGCTATTTATAGCATTTGTGCTCTGCCTCTGTGGAGCTGGACCCTGACTTCCAGGCAATTGCGAACTTCTCCCAAGAGCTCACAAAGAACACAACTCTACCAACAAACACAATGGCATCCTGCAGTGGATCCTTCTGGGTTAATCCCAGACAAGACTGCTGCCCTGCTGCCCTCCGTATGTCAGCACGTGAGGAACTCTGAAGTAGAAGGTCCAGCTAAAACATGCCTGGACTTCCAGCCTATGACAACTGTGAGATACTGAACTTTGTTTAAAATCAGTGAGTTTGGGGGTAATAGATACCTCACTTGACTATAGCATACATGCAAAACTGAAATAGACTAGCCTAACCAATCCTCACACCCAGCCTGAACAGAAAGAAAGTGACCTATCTGCTGGCATTCTGTCTGCAAAAAAAAAAAAAAAAAAAAAAAAAAATGTATGTATTGACCAAAGCCTTTAGAATTTTTATTTTTTATTTTTTTTGAGACAGAGTCTCAAGGTGTTGCCCTGGGTAGAGGGGATCTGCATGTGGATACATCTTATACTTTCAAAAACATCTAAAATTGTATCTCTTTGGTTTAGGACAACGACTCTAAGCTGCTTTAGTCCTCTTACATTATGGCTTTCTTTCACTTAATTATATAATTTAAAAAAGGAAAAAATTTCTAGGTCAACTAAAGTAATAAATCTTTAAATAAACAGAGGTTAATTCTTAAATGTTGGAGGGCAAGGATGAGGTTCCTCATTGGAAATCTAGGTACTCCTGGAAGAATACATAGATACAATACAATATCCCCACAAAAGAAAAAAAAAAAAGACATGTTTTGGCAAATTGGGGGTTAGTGATCTAATGGATACAACAGTTGAACTGGTTTTCTGCAAATTATAGGGGATGTGTACCATGGAATATAATTTTTATTTAGGGAATTTGTGAATAAAAATGTTTACATGGAAATACATGCACTATTTGATATAAATAATAGAGTTTACGAAATATGCCTCATTGCCTTGTATTTTAATTTCTTGTTTCATGTGGTCGTTTTCTTTATTTTTTTGTTGTCAAAACATATTCACTTTTTTATGCAGTGGTCTTTACCTTTATATCGTTCCTTTGAAAAAGTAATATAACTGTTATGTAACATAAAAAGCATATGTGTCATTAAGAAGTTATGTATATGTAACCAGATAATGCCAAATACAGCTTAGTTTCATCCTTTTATTCTACAGTATGGAAAGATGAGACTGGCATTAGGGATAAGTGTACATTAAGACAAATGCTTGCTAAGTTGGTGTTTTCTACCTGCCAGGCCGTCCCCAATGCATTTCTGACAAATCGTGGCTATCGTGTGTTTAATGAATTTTCTTCTGACAATGTAACACCTCTTTTGTTCACTGTTTTCATTTGGAACTGGTTGTTGATCATAGCTTCGGTACAGAAAAATACTTGTGTCCAACTCCTATATCCCTTCCTACTATTTTGAAATGGATTATTAGGTCTGTCACTTAGACAATTAGATAAATAATAGCTGTTGAGTTTAGTGTTTGCGGAAGTCATGTTTTGCACTATATTAGCAAGCGATGTCTATTAAAAGGCTAATCAACGTCTGTTGGATAGAAAACATAAATTCTTTATGGGAAAATAATTGAACCTGGGATGAAGGAACACAAATAGAAAATACATTGCCTTTAATTCCTTTTCCCATTTCCAGGGTTCACAATCTTCTGGGAGATATTTATTAGAATGATATATATGTTTAATTTCATCCACATAAGCAATACATAAGTTTGAAATCTTAAGCATGCTTTGTGGATTGCAACTTCACAAATTAGTTATGATCTACAGTTTCACTTCTTTTTTAAGGAAACAGAAGTTTGTCATTTTTATTATTTGATTTACATTATTGATCTAGGGCCAGCTTAATTCTCATGGAACTGCATGTATCTTCATTACGCCATGGGAAGCCCCGAGTGCCTGGCTTCTCCTGGCTTTGCAGTTTCACCAGACTTCTGTAATGTGCATTTCCAGTCAGGCAGCAACTGGAGATCAATGTAGGAAATAACAAGGGCCTGGTAGCGTTGTAAAACCTCTTCTCTTGAGTACCATTGCTACGTCTGTTCCATGACAAAGAATTTACGAATACCCTTGTTATACTTTTATGACTCCATAAGCTAGCCCAACCCTGTACTTGAGGCTTGGACAGAATAATTTACACTGCATCTTTTTTGCTGAATATCTAACCTTGCCACAATTTTTGTCTGTCTGTCTATGACTCATAGCTAACTAAACAAGCACACATCAGTTATAACCAACCATCCTCAGGAGACTTTCTTTGACCCATTACTCATTTGCTCAAAGAGTTGACAAAATTTCCATAGGAAGTTTTCCAAAATACTGGCATTCTACCTGAGGCAGGCACAGCTACTCTTTCTACTGTACAGAGTAATCACCCCAAAGTGGTAGCCCGACCTTGATCAGTATTTCCTAACAACAAAAAGCGCACTTAAGAAATGCTTGTATTTTCAGCCATGGTGGTGTTTGAGATGTAAATGGGGCTATAACTTCTCTTCTCTTCCTGGTCTTGGGGCTGGAAGACAAGGAGCAACCTTGAAAGGCACGTGCTGCAGGTATCGGAGACTCTGTCACCCTTGATGCTTGTCTTCAAATGAGTCCACCGCTCTTTATCCTTCCTGCCACAGATTAAGAACTCATGCCAGTTCCTGCTTTTGAATGCATGCGATTGAAAAGCGAACTTCTATTATATGAAGCCTCAGTATTTCTAATGTTTACCTCATTTAATTCACTACTGAATGAATTATTTTCGCTAATATTTCCTTTAACTAGATAGTTAATGTAGGTTAAGTAGACACTAATCTTCAAGATAGAATAAGACAATTTCATAAATGCTCATCATTAGGGGTCAATTGATTCTTAATGATGATCATTCTATATTGAGCCAGTAGAAATACACATTTGCAATTCCAATGAATGAATGAATAAGAAATAAGGTAATTAGCTAGGTAAATGTTAATTTAAAAAGCCACAGGTATACCTTTATTTCGATTTGTTTTTCATTTCTAGCTCTAATATAACGTGTGTGAGAATATGTGACATTTGTTTTTCTGTGCCTGGTCTATTTTGCTTAACATAATGAATCCATCCGTGTGGTTGTAAAAAAACAGGGTTTCGTTCTTTATTGCTGAATCATATTCCACTGTGTAAGTGTGATATTTTCTTTATCCATTCATCTGTTGATGGACATTAGGTTGATTCTATTTCTTGGTTATTGTGAGTAGTGCTGCAGTAAACACAAGGGTGCATATATCTTCTTAATATACTGATTTCCTTTCTTTTGGATATATACCCAGCAGTGGGACTGCTGGATTATATGGTAGTCTCACTTTTAGATTTTTTAATAACTTTCTACTATTCTCCATAGTGGTTATGCCAACTTACATTTCCACCAACAGTATCTGTGTATATCATAGCCAAAAATATGGAACATTTAGAGACATATAGCTGTGTATGATACAGCTAATAAACTCAATGTCAAAGAGAAAGAGGCCTGGGTTTCACCTCCTGATCTGTCGTCTGTATAATTTTGTGCAGGTCATTTACTTTATCTACTTTATTATTTATAAATAGACATGTTAATTGTACCTACATGAAAATGTTACTCAGCATAGATAGAGATTTCTGTTACCACTGAAGCATCTCAGGTCGTTATGAGCTCAGTTATGCTGAACAAACTTCAGGTAATATCAGAAACATTCAATGGGGAAGGGTGACACAGAATAACTCACTCGTAAAATACAAGTAAAGTCATTGATAGCATGCTATGGAGAAGGAGGGAGTGAGGGAACTCAGGGCATCCTTACCACATGCACGAGCAGCTTGTTTCTCTCCAATTGAAATGAAACCCTGTGAGTATCTCCCCGATGCTGCAAGGTCTGAGTCCAGGAGTCTGTTATTGGAGAAAATGCAGATTGCTTAACTTGCTTATCCTTTACGGATAGAGAGCTATTACTAGAAAAATCAGTATCAGTTTTCTCTGCAGATGGTAAAACCTTGATGCAAGAAGGAAAAGAAAAGCCTAAATAGTGGATGAAGCTGAACTCTTTACCATTGGGAAAATATTGATGTTTCCTCTCTCAGTGGAGTGTATGGATAATCAAATACTTGGGTTTTAGGCAACGGCTTTGCTATATGGTTAGGCAAATGAACCTTAGATAATTGCATGATAAAACTGTCCCATATGGGACTGTCAGTTATGTAAATCTTTCTGAGAATTTTAAAGGAAAATTGGGATGGATTATGTAAAATTTATAACACACACAAACACACACACACACAAGTTGTTATCACACTGGAATGCTAAGGCAAATGTCTTAGTTGGACTCCTTGGCTAACAAACTGGGTTCATAAAATGAGTTGGCATGTTGGTGCCAAGGCCAAGTATCCTTGAGCTAAGAGACAAATGGTCTTCTTATACCTAATGAAATAGTTAATACGGTTTTAAAAATAAAAAAGGAAAAACAATTTACCCAATGCCAACAGGAATGGAATTCATCGAAAATCCCCTTGAATTTAATTCCCCAAAGATAAAGATCACACAGAGCAACTGAACAGATGACTTCATCATCTGCACCCTCCAGGCCTACAATGGGATGCTGACTGGTATTGATCTGCACCATTTTAAACATTATTGTTCTATAAAATATAAAATTCAGAGATACAGTTAAAGATATCAAGCAAAATTCTTTTTCTTTTTCTTTTTGCAGTTTTTGGCTGGGGCTGAGTTTGAACCCACCACCTCCAGCATATGGGGCCAGTACCCTACTCCTTTGAGCTACAGGTGCCGCCCTCAAGCAAAATTCTTAATATTAGCTACTCATTTCTTCTGACTAGGGACATACTTTGCTGTTCAGAAATGATCAAGCAAACTAATATCCTGAGGATAGAAAGGTTAATTATCACCTTTAAAATGTTGCTGTTTTGAAACTTAGAATTAGAAATTGTGACACTTGATACTCAAACAAGTTAATGAGAAAAGTTTTAAGGGCTGGCTTAGAGGATTAAATAAACTTGTACAAAAACTGAATTTGAGAGGAAAGGTGCACAGATTATATTGGAAAAGGTTTTTTCTTTTCTTTTTTTTTTTTTGCAGTTTTTGAGTGGGGCTGGGTTTGAACCCACCACCAGCAGCATATGGGGCTGGCACCCTACTCCTTTGAACCGCAGGCGCTGCCCATATTGGAAAAGTTTCTAGGATCAGGACCTGGTATGACAATTGTATATCTTTCTGACTTCATACACTATTTCTATTATTTTGTGGTAGCTGGTAGTACTAGGCCCAGTTTTAAATTCATATGCCTAAAGAGGAACTCATCAATAGCTAAAATATTTAACATTTTTCAAAGTTTAGATCAGCTATAACTATTAGCTGGTAATAGCTGGTAATAGCTGGTAATAGCTACACTATTACCAGGCAGCAGAGTCAGAGTATTCTATTCTTTGTCAAATACCATGAACTCTGCCTAGGTGGGTCCAGGGGTTAGCACAGGTCATGCTGTTGGCATGTGCAGCTCTGTGGACACATCGTTTACCAGCTGAGTGAGACGTCCCAAGTGTGGGAGGGAAAAGTCTAGAGAGATGGTCATACTAAACCCAGCAAATTCTCATCCTCTCTCTTCCCTTTGCTTACAGAAACTTGGGTCACTTATACTTTGGTATGTGATTGGAAATGTTTTTTCTGAAGAAAATAAATAGCCTGAGAATAAAAGATAAATATTTTTTAGCCCATTAGTTATGCTCCAATGTAAAAGCAATATCACTGACAAATCACCATAGCTTGAGGCCCTCTGGAAATAAGTCTAAACTGTAAACACAATTTTCCACTCACCTTTAAGTGCTTCACTAGTAAATTCAAATGAGCTTTTAAGAATCATTAACGATCCACTAAAAATTGCCAAGTAGTGAAAATGGAGAGGGAGGAGTAGATAAAGGACTGGTAATTTTTAACATAAGATTTTTAATAATTTAATTCTTAAACTGTATGAAATTTTATTTTTATTAAATGATGGCTGTGTACATTAATGCAAACAAAACTGTATGAAATTATTCGATTTAAATGTTAAATGAAAATTATCTATCACAAAACTGGGGAAGGGAAGAAAATATCGAATAATATTAAAAATTAATTATAAGAGGTATTTCCTTTTATTTATTTGCATCAGAGTCCCATGTGCCCCTGGCTAGGGTGCTGTGGTGTCATAACTCACAGCAACCTCAAACTCCTGGGTTTAAGAGATTGTCCTTCCTCAGCCTCCTGAATACCTGGGACTATAGTCACCCACCACAATGCCTAGCTAATTTTCCTATTTTTAGTAGACAGGGGGTCTTGCTCTTGCTCAGGCTGGTCTCAAACTCCTGACCTCAAGCAATCCACCCACCTCCTCTACCTCTCAGAATGCTAAGAGTACAGGCATGAACCAGCATGCCTGGCCAAGGTCTTCCCTTTTTAAATAAAAAGCTAACAAATGTCCTTTCATCCATGTTCATTCATGGTTGATATGCTTTTCCACATTTTAGATAGTGTTAGTTCTGTATATAAACCTGTATGTGAATGAGTGTTTTTGGAACTGTACTATCAATCCATTTATATTTTGTTGGTTTTTTTTTTGCCATTATTTATTAAAATACATATATTGTCCATTTGTTCTAACATCATTTGAACTTATAGCATGTTAAATGGCATTAGTTTTAGGCAACCAATATACAAATATATTATTTGTATTCATAATCCGTAAAATTTAGGTGGGTGAGTAGGGACATGGAGGAGATTCCACAACTTCTTTTTCTGCCTTCACTATAGACAAAACAAAACAAACACACAAAAAAACCAGAAATGCAATCAACCGAAATATCCATCCTTTACACTTTATGTCAGGGTCCTCAATACCACTCTCAGATTGAATAATTCACAGAACTCACAGAAAACTGCTACATTGTCTTACAGTGAAGGGATCCAGATTAAAATCAGTAAAGGCAAAGGCCACATGGACAGATTCAGTAGAGACCAGGTATAAGTTCCATTTTTTTTGCCTCCCATTAGACCTATACAGATGGCACTTCATATTCCAAGCTACAATACGTGACATGGAGTGTTGCCAATTAGGGAACCTTTCCCTGATCCTGGTGTCCAGGGTTTTCATTAGGCATTTTGCACATAGGCATGGTTCTCTTGTGTAGTTGAACTTAGTCTTCTTTTGAAGGGTTTTGAGGATCTTGGCATGAGGAATGAAGAGTCTTGACACAAAATCCCTGTCAGGGGACTGAGGAACTCTGGGAGGAGCCCTCCTAAGTGAACCTGGATCAATATTTATTATCACATACTGGGAGAATGGAGACCGAAGACTCAGTCTTGGCAAAGGAAAGCATCCCCAGAAAAAGAGGAAACTAAAAAGTAAGCTAAGTGAGTCAGAACAAAGAAAAGTCAGCTAGTTACATTTAAGCTAGCCATTGCTAGCAAGCTTCTTGTGTTTTCTGAAATTCTAGCCTATTGGGGATACAGCTTACAAACATCCTGCTGGGTCTTTGAGCGCTCTGAAGAGAGTAATGGCTGTAGAAGAGATTATGGCAAGTCCTAGAAAAGATACATCTTCCAGGGCATTTTCTGCCCATTAAATAGGCAAAGCAGATACCCACTATGGTGATTTGCATTTGCCTGAGGCAGAGACCAAGGGAGTAGCTCAAGCTGTGAGATAAGGGCAGAAGAGCTTATATCCCCTATAGCAGAGGAAAATCCTCTGCGGTGCTGATGGGAGGAAAATGCCTCCCTCCCACCATCCCTCAGAGTAGATTAATGCAGGTGGTGTTTTACTCCACAAGGAACTAGCAGAGCTTAATACCTCCCTAGAAATTGGTGTGTGTGACCTCAAGCAGGCGGCTCTCCCACAAGGCTCAGATTTCAGATTTCTGAAGGCTACCCTTAAGGTTAATAATAATAGGACCTGCTATGATAATTTTAATTTATAATTATTTAATAAATAATAATTTATTTAATTATTAATAAATTAATATTAAATTAATAATTTAATAAATAATAATCAATAGGACCTGCTATGATCAATTTGAGAAACTGCTGACATCTTTTGTTCCCTCCCTCTTTTTATTCTCTGGGCAAATAGACTTCAATAAAATCAGAGTGGAGCAAACATTCTGGGCCATTGCTGGAATCTCATGATGGGCAATGGACCCCTGAGCTCCCACTTTCAATTCTATTTTATGTCTCTTGTCTTTCTTTACTGTCGCTTCTAACTATATTTCTTCAGTCAAGTGCCTCCAGTTTCCACAGGTCTCAGTGGATGCTGCTGCTCTTGGGGCAGGACCCCAACAATCACAAAGCCAGAAAAAGTAGTTAAAAGTTACTTATCAGACATCAGCATTAAAAAGGGGGAACATGGAAAGTGTCAGACAGAATGTCTCCAATTTATTTTGCAAAATCTCAAGCGTTAAGCAAGACCTTTGGAATCTAGAGAATCTTTACCATAACCATTAAGTATGGTAATGGCACACCTTGCATATATATTCTCCTGTGGGGACCAGTTTTCTGATCTGCACTTGCAACAATTCACGTGCCATTCTCAGGACTCTCCAGTGCTCTCAAGCAGGAAGTGAGTCTGATGCTAAAGATCAGGGCTCAGTTTTGTCTACAGTCTTTTCTCCAGAGGTCCAACTAACTTGCTTTGGCTGAAGATGTCCTTCATAAATCACATTATTAGCATAGAGTTTCTGATATGGATCAAGGCTACAGGTATATAAAGACACTCTTTATCAGGCAGGGTATTTCTTTTTATTTTATTTTATTTTTATTAGGCAGGGTATTTCAAAGGAAACTGTAAAGGGCCAGTGTTTTCTTTGAATGCACAGAGTTTGAACATCACAGGTTTGCTGAATTAACTCTACTGTGCACCCCAAAATACATTTTCCTGGCATCTGCTAACAATGAAACTGAGAACAATTCTGAATAGAGCTAATGACAGTCCACCTTGAGGCTGAAGGTATTTCTCTACTTCATTCCTCTCATCTCGTCAACACTGGTCAACACTGTGGTTTTTTTGAAAATGAAAAATTAAACATGCTGTTTTCTTGCATAAATTGCTGTACACTGCCCATTTCCTTAAAATAGGTTATGCATATTTAATATCCTTGTCTTAATATACTTCACTATTATCCCTCCTGGAGTCAAAATTTACCCTGTGCTTTTCTACAGAAACTTACTCATTTTTTAAATTCCAATATTTGTAAAGTTTTCAAAATTTTCCTCAGATGTCATTTTTCCTTCTGCCTGAAAGCAATTCTCCTCGGTATGTAGTTTCTCAGTAGCTAAATACATTTAAGCCTAAACTGAAGCATCACTCACAATTTAAAGCTTTTCTAACACCTTCATACATGTTCAGACACCTTTCACTCTCTTCCAATAACAATCTTGTTTACTTCTATTGTAGCACTTTAATGTAATTTTTTAATTAAAAAAACTCTCCATGGACTCTAAACTCTTTATCATATGGCTTAAAATTTTCATATCTACTGTTCCAGTAAAATACTTTAATTTTAGTGCATGCTTGATTAATTAAATGGAAACATTCCATTATGTTGTGTCACATTAAGAACTAAAGAACTATATCTGTTTAGTATGGCGAACATCATACAGTGTTTTTATGATTGTATCTCTGAAACTCCAAGCAAGAGTACAAATTATAGTATTTTACTGGTATTAAATATGAATGAAAACAATTCATATACATATATATACACACATATACAAATTTAAACAAATAAGTATATATATATATATATATATATATACTTAAACAATTAATTTTTATATTGGTTCTACAAGATATTTAACTTGGCTAGGCTGACACATTACCATTATTCTTTTCTTAATGTGTTTGCAGATAGAGTGGGCTACACAAGGTATTCTTTCTTGTAACTTAGAGAGAGCAGAAGAGTTCACATCCATTTTTTACCATACATGCATTTTGTTCCAGTTATTCAGTTACAGTACTATAGGGGCTGCTATGAGGGCCTTCTGCTGATGCAATTAAAGTTCCAAAGAGGTTAATTTTGGGATAATTAAAATAGAAGTCATCTTAGGCAGCCCTAACTTCATCGGAGAAAAGTTCTTTAAAAAAGTACATTCTCCCTAAACATGAAAGACTTCATATAGGTCCCAGATCTTTAATACTCTCCTTTCCCCAGAGACTGTCCCCTTCTATTTGACTGTGAACTTTGGAGTAGTTAAGCCATTCCTCAGAATTGTGAAAGAAAATGACTGGTAGTAAACCATATGTGTGCGTGTGTGTATGAGAGAGAATTTATGTATTTATACATATAATATTCTACTTGTTCTGCTCTTTATTTAAACTCTGATTGTTATCATTTTTAACTATCACAGCATAATAATGCATTTGGTACTTTACTTGACATTTGGACAGATTTACTAAAGCACGCATGTTTTGGAAGACAACCTCAAATGCTCTCATAGGTCAGACATAATGGATGTGGTGTGGCCAGTGGCCAGCAAGGGAGTTCATTGTCCTTCAAGCAACAAGTAACAGAGAAATCATGAATGTTCAAAGGAAGTTAAACAATGTGTTGATCAGACAAAGTAGATCTGCCCAGCATTCCACCTGCAGGCCATGTGCTTCTAACTACAAAGAACAGAAGTCCTTTTTTCTCTCTCTATAACTGGCCTTTTACCCTGCTGTGTTCTTCATTGTCCAAAACTGCCTGAACCAGTGCTATGACCTTTAGCTGTAACCAGTGAATATCCCTTCATACTTAGAACAAGTGGATGATAACAGAAAGAATATTTCAGAAAGGACTTTGAATTTTCTAGCTGAGAATTTTGTTTTGAGGCATCTAGCAAGACATTGTGTCCAATATTCGGTTGCATGCATGGAGGAGGCTTCCTGATTCCTGACACACGACCCCTTGTCACTGAGATGTGAGTTAGATTTTTTTCTTTAATGCCTAAAATAACAAAAGAGAATATATTAGATATCATTATAATATTATGTATCTTTGTCATATTTATATTTTATGGTTTCATACCCACCAGATATTAAGCATGAAGATAGTCCTTTTCATATTTATTTTTAAAGCTTGAAACTATTATACAAGGGCAGAAATTCTAATGATTTCATTCTTTCAAATACTTGCATTTCTCCTTGGCTGGATTTAGTTTGACATTTCCCACTCTGGTTACACTTTGGTGGTCATATATTTGCCTTCACATCCTCCTCATACTTCAAATGAGCAATAGCGTTTTATTTTTATATCATTAATTGTTTACGTGGAAGATATTTGAGATTTGAAATAAATGCGAATTGATCATGTTTCAGCAACTCTGAAAATTCAGTGTTTACTTTTCACAGGAAGCACATTCGTTCCTTGTTGAACACAAATGAATGAATAAGATAAAGTTCTTGGGTACCTTTGACTCTATTATTGATAACTTCAGTGCGTGAGGGTATGATCTCATTTTATCAGAAAACACTGAAATGAAAACAATGACTTTTCATTGCTTATTGAATCAAGCCTTATTCTTTGATTGTATCCAGAAATAAATTAGTGCAGTCTAAATCTGCTTTCCCCAACCCTGGCCATTGATCTTACAGGTCAATGCCTGTTAAGACCTAGACTGTAGAGCACTGCCTCCAAGCTCCCCCAGGCTTCCCTCAGTTCAATGTAAAACTTATCTTCCATAAAATTTTGGAACCAGCCACACAGCAGGAGCTGAGTAGTGGGAGACCCATGGAAGCAGCTTTATTACACTCTGCTGTAAATACAGATAAAGCTGGCATTACCACCTCAGCTCTGTCCACTTAACCCCTCTTCCCTGCTCTTGTCCTTGGAAAAACTGTCTTCCATGAAACTGGTCCCTAGTGCCTTTGGTTGGGGACTGTTGGTTCCATGATCTGGAGTAGTATTCCTACCTATTCTGTGCAAATGTTTAACTGCTTTGTCATCTCTTCCACAGAAAAGAGATAAATAAAATATAAATTCCTATCAACACTGAATATTTACAGTTGATTCAAAGTAGTTCAGTCCATCAATTCTTGAAACAATAGTTTTATAAGCATTAAGCTTTCTGAAGAATTGTGCACTAAATCTTGCACTCTCAAGTCAAAAATAGTATATTTACTTGGAAAAAGTTCATTAATTATTTGCTAAATAAAATGTGCCAAAGTAACATTTTCTTTTCTTTTGCAAATGAACTATATTTTAAAATTCAAACATTTCTCATTCTAGTTATAAACACTAGATTTCATCATGTATATTTATAATTCATGTGTATATCTAAACAAATACAAATTGTGTCTTCACAACATATCGTAGGCAAATTGTGTGAATATAACCAATCGTTATTTATGCTAGCAAGTAACAAGCTTATTATGTAAAAAAAATGTAAAAATTGCATTTTATGTTAATCAAATGGGCATGTTAGTTTTCTTTCAATTTAGAAAACATGCCCTCTGGAGTACGGAGTACAGATTGAGTTGCACTCCTGAGGTCACTCTTTTAAGTTCATGACCTTCCACAGAGAAGAGATAGATACAATATCAGGTCCTATCAATACTGAATATTCACAGTTGATTCAAAGTAGTTCAATTCATCAATTCTTAAATCAATAGTTTTAGGAACATTAAGCATACTATCTATGTTTACACATTTCTGACTTATTTTTTGTTTTATAGTTTATTTCATCATTGATTTTACATATATCCATCCCCCCTTGCTTTCCTATTAATAGTAAACATGTTTTTCAAAATATATCTCTCCAATGAGTATTTTCATATACAGTGGAACCTCTGTGGGTTGACCACCTAAGGAACTATAACAAACTGGTCAACATAGGAATTAGGCCTACTGTACTGATACATAAGTGTGGTGAATATCTGGTCTATGAACATTAGGTCAACTTATAAAGGTGGTCAATGTAAGGAGATGGTCAACTATCAAGGTTCTACTGTATTTATTTAAATATTCACACCAGTGTAAGATCATATTTAGTTTTAAATTTACTCAAATACTATGCACAATAAATCTCACAGTTATTTTATTTTATTTTATTTTATTCTTTGCTAATTAACATCCTGTTTCAGAGCTAATCATATTATTCTACTAAATCAATTTCCTTGTCTGAACACTATATGGCAGAGCTCACCTCCAGTTGTTTGTTTCTAGAAACAAAACTAAAATAAATCCCATTGTAAAGGTCTTGTTGCACACATGTATGAGAATTAGGAATATAAGAGTTATTTCTGGGACTGGTTACGTAAAATTTTATTCCTGTTAATAAATACCTTTTTCCATTCCAAAATTGCTGATATCTGTACGTGAATAGTTCTGCTCCCTGAACCCTTGCCGGGATTTAAAGTCAAGCAATTTTTAAAATAGAAGCAAATGCTTGTTTTCTGTATTTCCTCCCTATATTTTTATAAGAATCTACGGAAGGAGAGGAGACTAAAAATTGTAACAGTCTGAGCAGATGTTGGTGCCAGCCTGCCTTCACCCCACCTGAGCACTCTCTTGTGTTCAATAGGGAAGAACTAGTAGGCTAAAAGGGAACCTACGAGACTTCAGGCCAGTGTACAATCTCAGGGAGAGTACCAGTTAAATTGCGGAGCGGGGAAAGTTCATTCACACAGGCATCTCTCTCTTTGACCATATCTTTTTCAGTAACAGTCCACCTTTTTTGTTATTGTTTTTTACTTTTATTTTGTGCTGTCTTTAGTATATCTATAGTGAGCTCCATGGGTGCTCACAGGAGTGTCACGCACAGGCACAGGACTTGCCAGGCCAGCACTCACCACCTCCAACCCAATGAGCATGTGACCTTGTTGCACGGATGGCAGTGTCCACATAATGCAGAGGAGACTCTGTGTTCCCCAGGGCCACGGCTACCAGGTTGACATTACACGCCTCAATGGGATGTCAGTGCTGGGTTCAGCACCCAACAAAACATAGAGTTCCCAGAAAGCTGCTGAGATTTGCCTAGTAAAACTCTAGCTATGAATAGGTGGGCTACAAAATGCAAGTGATTTCAGTATAGCAGACTGGCTTGTGTTCCTAGGGAATATGACTCTCTCATCAGCTGGATTTTCAGTGGCAACAAGGACAGGAGCCACCAGCAGAACATATATGGTCCACTTCATATTTAGGATACATATGCCCGATTCCCCTTCTAAAGATACACTGTTCTCTTTGAAATTCAGTTGTGGTGACACCCATGTGTGTTCCTGAAGCAAGGAATTCCTGAATGTGTGTATGTGTGTGTTATACAAACAAATAAATTACAATAATAGGTTGTTGATTTACTTTTTAAAATTTTTGTATAAAATGTCTTCCATATCATTTCTAAGACTTAATCAAAATACCTGACATATTTGCCTATGAAAGTAGATAAAACCATTAAATGACATACAAAGGTAAAAAATTATCATTTCTAGATTGCAAGAGCCCATTATGCATGTGTCTTAGTCCATTTTTTGTTGCTTATAACAGAATATAGGGAACCAGGTAATTAATGAAGAAAATGAATTGTTTCCTGCATCCTGGAGGCTGAGAACCCCTAGGTGGAGCAGCTGCATTTGAGGACAGACTTCTTACCCATGGGATTCTCTGAAGAATACTGAAGTTGGGCAGTGCCTGTGGCTCAAAGGACTAGGGCCCTGGCCCCATGTGCCCGAGGTGGTGGGTTCAGACCCAACCTGGGCCAAAAACTGCAAAAAATGAACCCTGAAGTGGTACAGGCCATCACATAATGAGGAGGCTGAGTGTGCTAACCCTTTTCTCTCTTCTTCTTTGAAAGCCACCAATTCTACTCCCATGATACTTCTTTAATCTATTAACCATTAATCTGTTAACCCAAGAAGGGATTAATACATTCAATGAGTGCAGAGCCACCCTTGTGATCAAATTACCTCTTCAGGTTCTACTTCTTGATACTGTTGCATTGGGAATTAACTTTCAATATGAGTTTTAGAGGGGACGTTCAAACCATAGCAGCCTGCTATCATTGTATCATTAGGCAAATTCTTTCCCAGGGACACTTTTATCACTGATGTTTCAATGTGGAGCTTGTGACATCATTTTTGTAGGAGTCAAGTATATCTGAGTCACACACACACATACAATCATTTTCATCTGCCAAAACGACCTGCAAGGAAAAATATGTTATTTAATTCACTGTAATACTCAGTATTAAGGTTTATCTAGATCTTTCTTCAAATGCACTTGAATAATAAGTGGGTAGCTTTAGAAGAGATTTGCACTATAAAATATCTTAAGAAGTACTAAATGCTGGAAGAAAAAGTCACAGTTGTAACTTTGTAAAGTAGCTGGTTTTTAGAATGCTTGTAAATTTCATTTGCGATGAAAACATAACTAAAATAAAATAATTTAATATGTGAAATTGATATTATCATTCAGTGCAATTACTGTCTAATGATGATAAAATATAACTTGATTGCATTACATACTTTATGGAAAACCGTAACATTTTCTTTGACTTTTGTTGCAAATTATGGCCAATAGTTACTGGTCCTAAAAGTAAGACTGATGCTTTATTTATGTATGTATAAAATGTTCCCAGCTGTGAATATCATACCTCCCCTTTCTATATCTTTTACTTGACATTTTAACTTACTTTTTCATATCTTCAAGGCATATTCTTCTCAGATGAGGGCATTTTTCATGTATTAATATATATTGCTTTGATTAAAGATTAGAGAATTCTAACTCCTGTGGTATCTCATACATTTAAATTTGAGACACTGAAGCTGAAAACAAGATCTTTCTAGAGAAAAATACTCTATGTACTCCATCCATATTATATAATAATGAGTATATGGACAAACACAAAGGAATACTCAATTTGATGTACTCAGGATTAAATAATAAAGGTAAGTCATGCTTCAATTAATGAAACCCATTTTGCTCTTTGGTACTGAGAACAGATAGAATAATTTTATATTATTTTTTAAAGTGGCAAATATTGCTTACTTTGAAAATTCAGAGTATAAAGGATGTTTCTATGATGACGTTAGTATACTAATCAAAGGAAATGTTACCTCTGAAAAGTCAAGAAATAAACATCTGATGCAGTTGTTTTGTCTTCCTTCTAGAGACTCTATTTTTCCCATATTTTCCCCTCCAAAAGAATAAGAAGAAAAAGCTTCTTTCAGTTCCCTATGGCTTTACACCTCTAGCAGAGTTAATATACTATAGTTGTGTCCTCAAACTCTCACAAACTATTATATGTTGGAAAAACATTTTGCTCTCTGAGCAGCACTTTAAGCGAAATATTACAGTATTGCAGACCATTTTTGTGCTTAATTTAAAGCAACAGAATTGATGGTACAGCTATCTTTCAGAGATTGAAGTGCTACTAAACTGAAAAGGAGAATCAATTTTGTGATGAGTCTATTGTATTACTCCAAAAGCATGGCTGAAGAAAAGAACCCAGTATTTATTTTCTCAGTAGGTTTCTATGTTAATTTAAATTCATTATAATATATAAGAGTTCTCAAACCATGGTTTAAAAAATTACTAAATACATAAAATTCATTAAAGAACTTTATATAATAGAAGGGTTTAATAAAACTGGTTATCAAAAAAAATTACCGGTTTAGGTCCAAAATGCATAAAGGTATTAATAAAAGTCAGGTGAAAAGTTCAAAGTCTTAAAGAAAGCAAAGAGGATTAAATATGATAGAAATGATTCTAAATGCTTCTTACTTTATCAAAAAGTACACAAGATAATAAATGTTAAATTCCTGTTAAAGCTTTAAAATATAACAGAGAAATAAAATTTGAAGTGAATACAAGACAATAGTTTTAACATGTTTAGGTAGATAGTGGTTTTGATAGGATGTTATAAGATACAGATAAGAAACAAAGTCCATAAGAAGAAATAGCAATAAAAATGAAAGGGGATTAGAATGGTTAGATATTAAATAGATTTTATATGAATACTCAAATGATAATAAATGTTTCATTCACAAGGGAATGAAGTAGGTCTAATCTGAAGCAGAAAATAGAAAGGCAAAATCAGATTATATCGTTTTTCTTTAAGGAATTAAAGATAGTACTATTTATGTATAGAACAGTTTTTTAAACACATTTCCAGAGAAATACCATTTACGCCCTTGACATTTAACAAAAGACACAAAGCAACCCAAAATATTATTTTATTATATTATTATATTACTTTTAAAAAGGTACTTAAGGAAGAAAAAGGAGAGGAAAGAACTATAGCTGGAATCTCATCTCTCCCTCTGCCAGTTCCTTGGTCTTGGAGATTCAAAAAAGGAATCCATGGACTACTGCGAATAGCAACAAGATAGGTTTCACTGATAGAAACAGAAGGAAGATAAGGCCTCTGATTTGGGCCTTCTGTCTAGGGAGTTATATGCCACTTTTCTCATCCTCCAGGCAGGGGGTTTTGGGGGGAGATGGAATGTATGCCAGTAATATATCACAATCGGCCAGGGGCCTGTGAGCAGAAGTTTGTTTTAAAATAGCTATTGTATAGAAAGGTAGTCCTATTTGGGATGTGCTGTCTATTCTGGGATTGGCAGTTTAGGTGGAACACTGGTCAAATTGGTTTTCGTGGGCCTGGTTTGGTTCAGAGAATGTATTTGGTTCAAGCTGCTATGGGAACCTGCTTGGGCCTAGAAATGGTGGTCTCTGTCCAACCGTGAGCAGGGAACCCTGTATCAATACCATCAGGTTATTTCTACCTGGCAATATAAATGGATTTGAGCTTTCATATTAAAGAACCTCATCTCTAGGATTTTATCAATAATTTTAGCAATGCAGTATTTTCAAGACAGATACTGGAAACAAAATTATTTACAGAAGAACATCACAAAGGAATGGAAGCCCTACTAGAGGATATCATAAATGAAAATTTCCCAAGTATCACTGGGAAATCACCCAGAACCTTGAGTTGTTTCAACACAAAGGGAGCACCTCCATGACATGTTGTAATGAAACTTTCCAAAGTCAAGATGAAAAACAAAATTCTGTAAGCAGCTAGGAGTGCCAATTAACCTACAGGGACAGATCCATAGGGTGACATGAGATTTTTCAGCTAAAATTTCCCAAGACAGAAGAGAATGGTCATCTACCTTTAACTTTCCTAAAACAATTTTTAGCCCATAATTCTGTATCCTGCAAACTAAGTTTCCAAATAAATGGAGAAATCAAATCTTTTACTGATACGCATACACTGAGGAAATTTGTCACAACAAGACCAGTCCTACAGGAAATACTTGGACCTATTCTCAACACTGACCATCACTGACCAGCAAAGTAAACACCCAGAAAATAAAGGACAATACCTAGCTTCTATAATAGTACAAAGGATATAACTAAACAATGGACTTATACAAAATAAGATAAATATAACTCTGCCACAATTAGCAATGGCTTAAATTTCCCACTAAAGAGGCATAGACTGGCTCTTTGGATAAAAAACTGAAAGCTGTCTATGTACTGTCTCCAGGAAACACACCTTAACTTATTTTGGAGGATAAAACAAGACTCAGGGTTAAGGGTTGGAAAGCAGTATGTTAGGCAAATGGAAACCAGAAGAAAGGAGGAGAAAGGAGGTGTCACAATCTTATTTTCAGACAAGTAGATTTAAAGCTACTAAAGTTAAGAAAGAGAAAGATAGTCACTTCATACTGATCAAGGGAATAATATAACAAATGGACATTTCATTTCTAAATATTTATGCAGCCAACCAAAATGCTTCCAGATTTCTGAGACAGACCTTAGTTGGTTCTGAGCAATATGATATACTGTAACCTTATAACAGCTGGGAACTTATACATATCTTTGACAAAACTTGGCAGACACTATAAGCAACAAACAAAGAACATGGAATAATGGTGATCCTAGAACATACAGGCTTAATAGATATTTACAGAACACACCATCCCAAAGTTAAGGAATATACATTCTCCTTGTCAGCTCATGGAACATACTCCAAAATAGATCATATATTAGGACACAAATCAAATCTCAATAAATTTTAAAGAATTGAAAATATACCTTGTATATTCTCAGACCACAAGACCATAAGGTGGAACTCAACTCCAATTGTATCCCCACAAAAAGGCATGGAAATTAAATGACCTTATGCTGAATTATGCTGAATGACAGTTGGGTCAAAGAAGAGATAAAGGAGGAAATTATTAAATTCCTTGTACATGACAACAATGAAGCTACAAGTTACCAAAACCTGCAGGATACTGCAAAAGCAGTCCTAAGTGGAAAGTTTATCACATTAGATACGTACATCTGAAAAACAGAAAGAGAACACATCTACAATCTAATGAATCACCATAAATAAATGGAAATGGAAGAGCAATCCAATCCCAGACCTAGCAGAAGAAAAGAAATAACCAAAATTAAATCAGAAATAAATGAAATGTTTCATTAGTTTTCTAAATGATTTCTAAATGTTTCATTTAGAAAACTAATGAAACAAAAAGTTGGCTCTTTAAGATGACTAAAATTGATAAACTTTGGGCTAGATTAACTAGGACAAAAAGTAAAATACCTAATAACCTCAATCAGAAATTAAAAAGGGGAAATAACAACAGATGCCACAGAGACACAAGAGATTATCTCAGACTATTACCAGACACTCTACACTCAGAAATTTGACAATGTTGAGGAAATGTACAATACCTGGAATAACACCATCTCTCTAGACTTACCCAGAAATAAATAGATCTCTGAAAACAGACCAATATCAACCACTGAGAATGAAGAAACAAAAAAATCCCTGGACCAGAGGCTTCACTCCAGAATTTTATCAAACCTTCAAAGCCGAGTTTGTACCTACACTCAAAACCTATTCCAAAACATTGAGAAGGAAGGAACTTTCCTCAACATGTTCAATGAAACAAACATCACCTTGATACCCAAACCAGGAAAAGACCCAGCTAAAAAGGGGAAATACAGACCAATTTCACTAATGAATATGGATGTGACAATACTCAATAATATATTAGCCAATAGAGTACAGCTACACATTTAAAAAAATGTACGTCACAAACAAGTAGGCTTGTATCCCAGGGATGCAAGGTTTGTTTAACATACACAAATCCATAAATGTAATTCACCACATTAATAGAAGCAAAAACAAAGATCATTTGATCCTCTCAAATGATGCAGAAAAAGCATTCAACAAAATTCAGCATCCTTTTCTAATATGAATACTTAAAAATATTGGCAGAGCTGCCACATTTTTTCAAACCGATTGAAGCCATCTATGACAAACCCTAACATTATATTGAATGGAATAAAACTAAAAGATTTTTTGCTTAGAACTAGAGCCAGACAAGTAAGTCCTCTATTGCCACAGCTATTCAACAAAGTGCTGGAAGTTCTAGCCAATGCAATCAGGCAAGAGAAAATATAAAGGGCATCCAAATGGGGGATGGACAAACTCTCACTCTCTGCTGATGATATGTTCTTTTCTTAAAGAACCCCAGAAACTCAACCACAAGACTCCTGGAATTGATCAAAAAATACAGTTAATGTTTCAGGGTAAAAAGTCAATGTTCACAAATCAGTAGCTTTTGTATAGCCAATAACATCCAAGTTGAGAAAATAATCAAAGACACAATTCCCTTCACAGTAGCTTCAAAGAAAATGACATACCTAAGAATATTTACCTAAAAAGAGGTTAAGGACCTCTACAAAGGGATTTATTAAACCCTAAGAAAAGAAGTAGTAGAAGCCATTAATAAATAGAAGAGCATACCATGGTCTTGGCTGGGAAAAATCAACATTGGAAATGTCTATACTACACAAAGCAATCTAAAGATTCAATGCAATCCCATTTGTAGGGAAAATTGTTCCCAGACCTTGAGCACAAGCTAACATTCTGCTTGAGAGACCTAAAGAGTCATGAGAATGGGATCTGAGTTTTTTACATTCAGGAGGACAGAAAACTAACCATCAAGAGAGAATGTTTTTGTGTGGTATGAGAATAACATACTCTGGACTCCAAAAAGTCTCCTGATGTTGAAGGTAAAGGTCATGCTCAAGGTCTGTGGTTTTGCAAAAACAAGGTGGAGACAGTTCTATCTGACCTTGTCCGTCCTTCTTATCAGTGCTGATACCTGATAAGCAGCTTTTGTCTACTTCCTGTTTCGTAATAATAAATATGGACCTGAGGTGTGCTCAGGAGGACTCCTCCTGGAGGTCCTCAGTCCCTGCATAGACTGTATCAAGCCTCTTCATTCTTTGCCTTCAACCCCCTTCACACAAATACCAGCCTCATACTTTGAAGAATAGGAAAAAATAGTTCTTCATTTTGTGTGAAACCAGAAAAAAAAAAAGAAAAAAACATAGCCAAAGCAATTTTTAGAAATAAAAACAAAGCCAGAGGTATCACTCTACCAGAACTTAGGTTATATTACATGTCCAGTGATCAAAACAGTATGGTATTGACACAAAAATCATGACATAGACATGTGGAACCAAATAGAGAACCAAGAGATGAACCAGTCTCTTATTGCCATCTTAGCTTTAATAAACCAAACAAAATCATACAACGGGGAAAAGAATTCCTATTCAATAAATGATACTGGGAGAACTGGATAACCACATGTAAAAGACTGAAACTGGACCTGCATCTGTCGCCACTTACGAGAATTGACTCAAGATGGATAAAAGATTTATCTAAGACATAAAACAATAAGAACAGGATTCCCCTACTCAGGACTGGACAGGCATTCCCCCATTCTCTAGGCCCAGGTTAGCTCAGAAATCATACACAAACAGGCTGCCCTTTCAGGCCACACCCTCTGGTCTCTAACAAGATCATGAACAAAGCAGCCTGAGATATTTTGAGGGGAAGTTCCACCTTGAGTAGGAAGCACACACCCCAATCCCTTCCCTGAGACAAAAACTGCAAAGACCTAATAACCTCGCCCCAGGGGAGGGACTGCATTCAACTTTGAAAGGACATTTTTCAACATACCAAATCCTAGCCAAAAGGTAATTCTCCAAACAATATATACCCCTAGATAAAGGACCCAGGAGAAGAACTTCTTATTTGGGTATACCTATTTGCCAGAAGCTCTGTATGCTTTTCTGTCTAATAAAATCCTACCTTACCATTGATCTGTTGTCCATGGTTTCATTCTTCAAATCCCAGAGACCAAAGACCTATTGGAGAAGAAATTCCAGAAACATGATATTGGCCTGGGGAAATATTTTATGAAGAAGACTTCAGTGGCAGTAACAACAATAAAAATAAGCAAATGAGGCTTAATTAAACTGAAAGGCTTCTACACAGCTATTGACACAATCAAAGCAAATAGACAACCTTCAGAATGGGAAAAGATATTTGCATGTTATGAATCTGACAGTGTTTTGATAACTAGGATCTACATTCACTCAAATTAATCAGCAAAAAAGACCCAACAATCCCATATCACTGGCCAAGAGATATAAATAGAACCTTCTCTAAAGAAGATAGACAAACGGCTAGCAAAATTATGAAAAAATGCTCATTGTCCCTAATCATCAGAGAAATGCAAATCAAAACTACCCTGAGATATCACCTAACACCAGTGAGAATGGTCCACATTGCAAAGACTCAAAGCTGTAGATGCTGATGTGGATGTTGAGAGAAGGGAACACTTTTACACTGCTGGTGGGACTGCAAACTAATACAGCCTCTTTGGAAAGAAGTATGGAGAAGCCTCAAAGAACTCAAATTAGAACTTCTATTTGATCCTGTAATCCAATACTAGGCATCTACCTAGAAGGAAAAGAATCATTCTATTACAAAGACATTTGCAATGGATTGTTTATTGCAACTCGATTCATAGTCACCAAGATGTGGAAACAATCTAAATGCCCATCAACCCAGGAGTGGACTAACAAACTGTGGTATGTGTATATCCATGGAATTCAGCCATAAAACAGATAATAACTTTGCATTTTTTGTAGTTGATTTTTTTTTTTTTTGGAGATAGAGTTTTACTTTGTCAACCTGAGAAGAGTGCTGCATTTTTTGTATTAACCTGGACAGAGTTGAAATACATTCTCTTCAGTAAAGTATCACAAGAATGAAAAAGCAAATATCCAATGAACTCTTTATTAATATGAAGCTGAAGCTAGTACATGATCTAATACATCCCCACCTAAGAGAAAAACTCAATTTAATTCAAGTTGGGGAAGAGGGAATGAGGAAGAGAGGAGTGGGAAAGAGAGGAGGAAATTGGTTTGTTCCCACTTAATGGGCACAAAGAGTATATGGCACACCTTTTGGGTGTGGGACACAGTTACAAGAGGGACTCTACCTAACAAATGCAGATACTGTAACCTAGTTGTTTGTACCCTCACATACATTAACCTGAGATTAATATATATATGTATATTTGTAAGAGTTAAAGTTAAATCTATGTGCAAATATACATGTGATATATTATATTAATTGCTTTCAAATATTTTGCTTCCTTTTGGGCCTCCCTGTGGGAGAATTACACATCCTTGCCCTGTTAAATTGTTCTCTTTTGGCTAATGAAATGCCTGACGAAATGATAGTTGTCATTTCTGAGCTTATATTTAAAGACCTGAAAGACTCTTCCCTGAAAACTGCTGAAGTTCCAGATAGAGGCTGCTCTGTCAGTCTGGGGCATAAAATGGGGGTGAGGTGAAGCAGATTCACAGTTTAACATGGTGAGCAGGTGATATAGGAGGTAAAAATGAACTTTTGCTGTTCTAATCCACTGAGATCCAGGAGATTTTTTTTTTTTTGCCACAATTTAATCAAATATATCAAGGTTAGTATAGTGTATCAAATAAATCTAAGCAATAAAGAAATTAGAGGCCTGCTTATATACATCAGAAAAACATATGGTTAAAACTCAGGAGACAAAGAACCTCCCCACTGGAGATGAAATTATCAACAAACTTTGACTGTTGATAATCAATTAATGTTATATTAAAAGATGTAATGTAATTTTTCTTGTAACACAAGAGTAGTGAAAAAGAATACAAAATGTCATAAGTTTGTACTGTAAAGTAAATTAAAATGGCCAGCTGTGACTGAATAATCCCTGAGCAGAATAAACCAGTTAGGTCTCATGTGTGACCTTAACATTGCTTGAGTTGAAAACAAGTGACACTTAGCTTAAGGTATTGCTTATAAATGCCTGTATTATAGGAAAATGAAGTTTAACCAATCAGTTAGTTATCTTACTATTTGTCCCAGCAGAATGGGACAAATAAAGCAATGTATAAACTTTAACTGATCAAATATTTTATCTGCTTTACTTCTGCACTCACTCTATAAAGCCTCTTGAGTTTCTTCAATGCATCTTGAAACCATCTTTGATTTAGTACTTCGCAATTCATAAATTGCTCTTTCGTGAAATAATTATTTAAGATTTTCTTGTTCTTCCATTTACTTCTTAATAGAACACTATTTGAGTGTCTGAATTCAATTGTTTGAGTTATCAGAAATAAATCTGATAAAATTAAAGAGTGAAATTAGGAAAAACAAATAACAGTTTTATACCACACAGAACTGAATAGGTACTAAATCTAGAAATGAATGGAAAACATTTACAAAATATTTAGTAAAAAAAATACTAAATAGAAATTAACATTTAGCAAGAATGCAGTTAAATGGCAATTACTGACTATTTTTAAAATAGTTTTAAATTGAGAATAGTATTTCAAAATACATGACAGTGGCCTAACCATTAGTCTAATAGGAATCATAAAGCTTTCTTAATTGATCAAAGTAATATACATGAAGGAATAAAAGTATAAATAAGGAATACACAAAGATGATAAAGGTAAGAAAATAAAGTTGTTATAAAGAATAAAGAAAGCAACATTTAATGGTTTTTTTAATAAAAGAAGAAAATAATCAAGAACCGTTGCAGAAAATAAAAAAAAATTAAAAATTACAATTTCTAGATCACTGATTATTTTTAAAAACCTTTAGTAGTCAGATTATATGATATACTGTTCAAACATTATGCAAAAAAGTATCCAAAATTAATCTTCTTTCTTAAAAAAATTTTAGAACATTTCTAAACTCTGATAGCTGACGTCATCTTAATTAGTGAAAGTGTGACGCTTCCCATTAAATCTCAAAAATAATTTAACATTTATGAAAGGTAAAGCAAAAATAATTACCAAAAAATTTGTAAATACACAAAAAAAGCCCCCAATTAAACTAGGTATGTTGCGAAGACTGTTGGAAAACAGCTCCTTTGTTTTGCCTGTCAATTGAAATGTTAAACACAGGTGCTAAAGTGACCCATATGCTTCAAGAGATAAGAAATAAGTATATGAAAAATAATTAAAATTTTTCATAACTAAAAATTCAAAAACAAAAATTATAAAGTCAATACAAGAATTAAAATACAATGTATTAATTTGAAAAATAAAAATACGGGTCAGAAGACTGTCTACAAAAGTTAGTATTTGTAGATAAAATGATTGAAAATGTAGAACAGACATAAAGAATGAAAGTGAGGGCAGCAGTATTTTCTGACCTAAGAATTTTCTGGGCTCGGTGCCTATGGCTCAATCGGCTAAGGCGCCAGCCACGTACACCTAAGGTGGTGGGTTCGAATCCCCAGCCCGGGCCCGCCAAACAACAATGATGGCTGCAACCAAAAAATCGCCGGGCGTTGTGGCGGGCGCCTGTGGTCCCAGCTACTTGGGAGGCGGAGGCAGGAGACTCGCTTGAGCCCAGGAGTTGGAGGTT
>CAUYQV010187279.1:0-25357 GCA_963574575.1 Galagoides demidoff | reverse complement strand
TATACTCAAGATGTGACAGAGACATTCCTAGAATATAATTAAATTTTTTTTTCTTATTAACATTCTGGAAAAAAATGGAAGGTCATAAACTCTCAGGAAGACGAGGGTCAGTCAGATGTAGAGGGAAAATGATGTCTTTTTATGATCATCCTAAAAGTTAAATTTAAGCTTGAACTTACTTTTTATTTAATTTTAGGTGGGTTTTTTTTTTTTGCTGTTTGTTTGTTCTGATTTTTTGAGATAGAGTCTCACTTTATCACCCTTGATAGAGTGCTATATGGTCATAGGTCACAGAAACCTCAAACTTTAGGCTTCAGCGATCCTCTTGCTTCAGCCTCCTAAGTAGCTGGGACTATAGGTGCCTGCTATAACACCCGGCTATTTTTAGAGATGGGGTCTTACTCTTGACTTAGGCTGGTCTCCTGCTCCTGAGCTCAGGCAATTCACCTGTCTCAGCTTCCCAGAGTAAATTCTGGGGTTTTTGAAGGCATTATCTTTTTATAATAAATTATAAGCTATGGTATTTTCTTAATAAAGATTTTTTTTATGTTAAAAAATGACACATGAGCTACTTTCTGTACTATTCTATTAAAAAAAAAACAACAAATAGTACTTCTGGGCAAAAGACATTATGCCAGTCCACTATAAAATGAGTAAGCTTTCTGGGGAGTTTCACATGAATGCCCTTAGGTGGGTGGGGCTGAGTGAGACCAGTTTCTGTACAGGAAGGTGAGGTGGGGGAGTTGCTGGTGGACACAGACTGGCATGGGGAGTCTAAGCCTCTGCAGGATAAGAAGGGCATCGTGTGAGTGTGGGGAGCTGTGGCAGTGACAGGAGATTGGACACGTCAGGAGATTGACTCAGTAGGCAAATACATTGAGGTTAATGGGAGAGAGCTTTTGTACTATTTGAGGAAGGAGACAGACATTTGGAAAGGGATTAAAAATGGAATGAACCAAGTGACGTTAGATCAGAATTGGGGGTATTAGCCTGAACTCATTGTTTTTAAGACAAATAGAGACATAGATAGAGAAATAAATATAAATGTAAATGTGTGTGTGTATGTGTATACACGTATATGTGTTTCCTTGTTCTGACTGTTGAAAGATCTCCAGAACAGTGAGATCCAGTTATAATGAGCACGCACAGAAGACAGAGCTTGATTTCTTTGCAAGGACTCACACAAATTTGGGATAATTTGAGCTTCAAAATAGATGATGTTAGTAAAGGAGTATAAGCCACTGGGTACAATAAGATTCACGAGTCCATACTACCATAAATAAATTGGGAAAAATGCATACTGACTAATAAATGTAGAGATAACAACTGCATTAGACAACCACCATTTGGCAGCTATTACAGTAATAATTAAACCAAGAAAAATGTGTGGATATTAAAACTGAGTAGGGGAAAATTTAAAGAAAAGATATGTACATAGTCCTGAAGAAGTTCACTCCACAAAATATTTAAGTGTTAGGAAGAAAAAGAGAGTAACTTTGGAGAAGTCTGGAAGATGACATCTTATTCCAGTTATCACAGTTAATTTTATCAGAAAATGGACAAAAAATTTTGACTACTTGATAGGAAGACATAGAAGAATTGAGTATTACATCTGCGAGATTCCTGTCAAAGACACGTAACCTGATCCACTCATGATGAAATATCAGACAAAGTTAATTGAGGGACCTTCTACACATAACAGGCCTTCTGTCCTCAAGGTCACGGGGCTGAGGAGCTGCTTTAGAGTGAAGGAGACCGAAGACACTGCCAACTATGTGTTTAAATCTGTGTTGGATCTTTCTGTTCCCGTGGACTTATTGGGGCAACTGGTGAAAAGTGAATGGGGCCTTAAACTCGGTGGTAATGACACATCAATGTGAATCTCTTTGTTTTGGTGGTTTTTTGTAGTCATAGAGAGGAATGTCCTTATCTAGAAGAAATGTACACTAAATTTTTGAGAGATTATGGGGCACCATGTTGGTAACTTACTTTGAAACAGTTCAGAGCAAATAGACTTTTGTATTTGTAATTTTAACATTATTTCAAATTAAAAGTTATTTTTAGTATCAACAAAATGGGGAAAAAGGAACACCTCCCTTTGAGGAGGCCACTGGATGGTAGAAAGTCCAAGAAAATAAGATGAGATGGAGACAGCAGAGCAGAGGGAAGGGAGGCACTCTGGTGACATAACTATGATGTGCCTGGGCTCTGAAGCCAAGGTGCTCATGCCATCACTGTTGTGGTCTGCCTCTACCAGCAAAGAGCCTGAGGGGGAAAACAAAAGCTTCCTGTGCCTCACTTTTTTCTTCTACAAAAAGGGGGCAAAAACATAAACTCAAGGGTAATTGTGAGGTGTATAGAGTACATGGCAAGTGCATAATACTTGATAACTGATATTATTATTAGCAGGAGTAGCTATTGGTGATAACTCTTGGTTATTTGTAGTCATACAAGGTGCATCTAAATTTTGGTTCTGTCTTTTACTATGTGACCAAGTAATGAGCAAATCACTTATTTTTTATGTAGCTCAGATTCTTTATTTAACCAAGAAATAATAATCAATTATAGTCAGTAACAGGTGGTTGTAATGAGAAAGCACAAAATGCTTACCACATGGTAAGCACTTGATAAGTGTTAGTTATGATTATATAAATGTTGTAAGGGAAATAAAAATCATGCTGCAATTCTTTTTTTTTTTTTTTTGAGACAGAGTCTCACTTTGTTGTCCTTGGCTGGCAGAGTGTCTTGGAATTATAGCTCACAGCAACCTCAAACTCCTGGGATTAAGCGATTCTCTTGCCTCAGCCTCCCATGTAGCTGGGACTACAGGTGCCCACAACAACACTGAGCTATTTTTAGAGATGAGGTCTTGCTCTGGCTCAGGCTGGTCTTGAACCCATCAGCTCAGGCAATCCACCTGCCTAAGCCTCCCAAGGCTAGGATTACAGGTGTGAGCCACTGTGCTCAGCTCCAGCATGTTGCAATTCTAAGAAGGAAAACCATCTAGGTAGAAGGATGGAAAAAGCACTAGATTATAGGATTCTCTGGCACAATTATGAGGATTTAACTATGGCTAAAGGATGTTACAGCTAGAAGTAGGGTAGTGCAGTAGATGGGGGAGAAAGAAAGGTAGAAAGAGGAGTCAACAATCTCTCACCATTAATAGACAAGGTGTAACCACAAAAGGAGACTAGTTTTGGCAAAACACTTTGGGTTGGTGTTAGAGATATGTTGGTAGGCACTGAAATACAGCTGAAGAGAAGGAGACTAGAGCAAGCATGTAAACTGAGGTGACAATGGAATTCAGTGAATGGATGAGAATCCTAAGACTGCCCTATACAGAACAGGAGGGAGGAGCTGGGCCAGAACTTGGGAAGGCACCATGGTTTAGGGAGAACAAAGAGAAGAGAATGACAAAGTGTAAGAGAGATAGGAGGTGAATTCACAGAAAGAAGGCAGAAAGTGTGAGAAAAACAGACTTTATAAAGTTATTGTATTTCTTAGGTGGTTAGTTGGACCTTTTTGAATTAGAAGAAGGTGAGTAGAAACCCAACTGTAAGCAGGGATGTCCCACCTGTGGCTCAAAGCCTGCATGCAGATTGAGGATTTTTTTTAACCTATCTGTGGTATTAGATACCATGAAAAGTTTGTGAGGATCTTTTCTTTTCTTTTCTTTTCTTTCTTTTTTTTTTTTTTTTGAGACAGCATCTCACTCTGTCAACCTTGGGTAGAGTGCTGTAGCCTCATAGCTCATGCCAGCCTCAAACTCCTGGGCTAAAGTTATCCTCTTATCTCGACCTCTGGAGGATCTGGGACTACAGATGTCCACCACAATGCACAGCTAGTTTTTCTATTTTTTTTGGTAAGTAGATACACAGTCTTGCTGTTGCTCAGGCTGGTCTTGAACTCCTAAACTTAAGCAATCCACTTGCCTCAGCCTCCCAGAGTGTTAAGATTACAGGTGTGAATCATCTTGCTTGCCCACTTTTTTTTTTTTTTTTTTGCTAATGAACTTTCATTGGTGTTTTAGTTTTAATGTATGACCCAAGACAACTCTTATTTAACCAATGTGTAATAGAAAAAAGTAAATAAACTGTCATCTAACCATAAGAGGTTAGATGACAGGGAAGGGAGTTTCTGGGTAAATAAGTTTGAGTTTTTTTTTTTTTTTTTTTTGAGGATACTTTAACAGCAAAGGCAGAATTACCCTGAAGGAAATAAAGCTTCATTCAGGCCTTTTCCTAGGCCTTAGGAAAGACAGGCTAGCAATGCCTTCCCATGGTCTTGTGATCTGTGAAACTTAAAAATGTAAGGCCGTGAGCTACAGCCAGGTGCCACAAGTAAATGGCCTGCGTAACATTCGAGCCTCAGTTTAGCAGCAGGAATCAGGGATTAAAGGGAGGCACTATGTGGTTTGCATCTAGCAGTTAACTGTCAGTCAAGTTACTGCTATCAGTCTGAGGAGTTCTTCCACCCATGGGGACCAGCTAACTCAGCAATGACACCAAGTAGGGAAATGTCTTTTGACACTTGGCATTTGGAAGACTGTGGGTAGTGGGGGAGGAAGGTATGAGGTGTACAGAACCAGAAGCTAGTACGTGGAAAGTCCTTCCAATAACCAGATGTGTAAAATTAAAAGTAGACTATCCAGTTCTTGTCAAGATTTAGTCATAATGCAAATTCTCCATCAGATAAGATAACCCAAAACTCATACCACAGTGATAGGACATCTGTGACAAACTGGTTAATGGGGGATGTCTGTTCAAAGAAGACTTAAGATTAGTCACAGTGCAAGGAACCTTTCTGAAAGCTTTCAGCTCAGATATGAAAGAAACTTGATAAGAGATTTTCACAAATCTGAAGAAAAAATCCTACAAGCCTATAAATCATCAATAATGAAATAGCAAGCTAAGATTTTTAAAAACTGTTAAGTAGGCAAAAATGTTTATATTAATTATTCTGCAATCCTTGCTAAATAAACAAACTAAAAAAATGAAGACAAATAAATGTTAGAGATGAGTTATAAATAAAATATTACATTATTTGGTAGAGTGTGTGATATTTGTCTATTTTTTTAAAAAGATAATTTATCTCACTGTTTCCTAATTTTAAATACATAATTCATATTCACTTTTGCATTGATATTTTATTTATAAAGTTGAATTTTTCACCTTACAGACCCTTCTCCCATGACTCCATTGGCTGCAGGCCCTCCAAATCCTGGACTGGCCCTGTGTACAAGAAGTAGCAGGGCATCTTGCCAGGGGTTATTCACTCTTTGACAGAGTGCTAGGATGTCAGCTCTGTGCAAGGTAGGGTTTTAAATATTTCATTGCCAGTAATTTTTTAGGGTCCGGATGGTCTGAATGTTTTATGTAGAAGGAAAGTGCTGGGCGTAAGGGAAGGAAATATTCATGTGACAGGGACCCTTATCTGAAGGGACGTCATGATAGTGAGAAGGAAAGTCCTGAGACAGACTGAAGAGAAGGGTTTCAGAAGCAAATGCAGCTAGAACACAAGGAAGGCAGGCAGGGGGTGGATTTTGCAGTAACATAGAGGAGCCAGGGGGGAGCTCTGTTTCCGGAGCCTCTATGTTCTAGTTCATGTGGAGGTCAGGTTATCAAGTCTCATCTCAGGGGTAGGTTGTTTCAGGGATTACCAAAACCTGAACAGGGCACTAATAACTGTTTCAAATAATGAAACTTTCAGACACAGTGATGGTCTTGTTCTCACTATCCCCAGCTCTGCCTGTTGGCCCCCAAACACTGTGCCAGATACTTTGCTGTGGAATTGGTGGTAACTAGCTAAGGTGAAGACCCCATTGAGGGGTAATGCTGTTCTGGGGTCACAATGATCAGAGAATGCAGTGTGAGGTTGGTGAGGACACTGTCAAGTGGGAGCTTGAGTTGTTGACTAAAGAAAAGAAACCAAGACTTATTTAGATATGGCCTTACTCCACACAAGGTTTAAGGTAGCTTATGAGAATGCATGCTATAAATAGCAAGATGGATGGGGTCCGCACAAAACAGTGAAGGCTGGAGAAGCATAAAGTGCAGAAGAGAAGACTTCAGATGTGCTTCTCAGTGGTCTTCAAATAACTGAAAGGTTGTTACGAGGAAGAACTCTTAGGGTTATTGGGTTGGGGTTGGTCCAGGAATGTGTGCACGTGAGTCTTGTTCTACTAGGGGTGCTATTATAAACACCATAAACCAGGTGGCTTATACACAACAGAAATTTATTTACTATAGTTCTAGAGACTGGGAAGTCCAAAATCAAAGCACTGGCAGAGTTGGGGTTGCTGAGGTCTTTCTGGTTCCTAGGTGATGCCTTCTGTGTTTTTTTCTCCTGTGATAGAAGGAACAAGACAGCTTGGGGCCTCTTAGATAAGGGCACTAATCCCATTCATTGGAGCTTTCCCTCCAGACCTAATCACCTCTGAAAGGCTCCCACTTGCTGATACCACCACCTTCAGGGTTAGGACTTCAACATGTGAATTTTGGAGGGGCACAAATATTCAGACTGTAGCTTATGTGTGGTTTCAGTAAGACAGATGTCACCAACAACAGACAGAACTTCCTAACAAGCGCTGCTTCTTATCAGAGGAGGCATTTGAACAGCTGCAGCTGAAGGACTGGGCTAAGACTGGCCTCTGATGTGCCTCAGGGTCAGCATTTTAATGACATGTAATAGGAAGCATTCCAAACACTGCCCCATAAAAAATGAACTATTCAAAAATGCTCCTCAAGATAATAAAAGCTGGTCAACAGTCATTCTATCTCCATGACCTAAGTGCTGTCACCCTTTGAAATGTCACTGCAAAGTGTAAGCCCTGAGTTCTGAGGCAGGTCTGAGTAAGCTCCACACAGGAGGAGCGGAGGAGGGAGGTGGGTGGGTTGCGTACTAGGTAAGTGTCCCGATAACCAGAGCCTCCCAGACAATGAGGACAATGAGAGAAATGCCCCTCCTGCCCCCAGAGGGCTTGACTGATCTATCCTAGAACTGGACTGGATGAGACTCCACAGGACGCCCTTGATGCGAAGGGGTGAGGGGTGATGTGAACGTGGGGACACCTGAAGCTCCCTTGGCCTAAGCTGACGGCGCCCTCAGGACTGGAGCTGCGCCTGCCTTCTTAGCCTCAACTCCCTCTCAGACTCCTCTCCACAGGGATCCTTTGCTGTGTCTTCACCTCCATGGATAATAGCGACTCTAATTTTCTGTCTAATTCACTTTTCCCGACAAAGGTGGCCCACAAATCTAGCCTAAGTGCCTGGGGTTGACGGTTCTAACTATGTTACTGTTTCTGCAAATGGCAAGTAGGGGCTCCAGATCTCCCTGCTCTCCTGACTGTCACACATCCTCGCCACCTCCCATGGTCCCTGCGCCCCCATCTCCCCGGGCTCCACTCCTCTCTGAGTCCCAATGTCAGCCCTGCGGTCGGCGTGCAGATACCTCCGGGAGAAATCGTGTGCTTTCTTCTGACTCTGGATTTTAATGGTAACTCTCTTTCAGCCCTTGCCGCTTTCACACTGTGTTTCTCTGTGTGTTTGAGAGGGTCAGCCTCAGGGTCTTGTGGGGTAGGTGCTATTACAGTCGCCCCCAGAGAGGCCGGAGTCAGGTCACCACGCAGGAGCTGGGCTGAGACTCGGCATTTCATGCTGTCTCACCCAGTCCTTCTCTTCAGGCTGAAGCAAATAGATCTGTGCTGGGAGGGGGAGCTCAAGGAGGTTGTGAGCAGAGAAGATTTTTCTATTATGCCCTGAAGTCACACAACATAAGCAGCTGTCAGTTTCTCCCCATGTAATGTCAGTCCAGCTGTTAGGACAATGGCTGAGAGTGCATGATGCCCGGAGATGGGCTTGTGTTTCAGGAGCCACCCCCAACCTCTTCATGGGTGACTTTGACCAAGTAGTTACAGATAGACACAGTGTTAGCACCCAAGTCAAAGGGTGTTGGGAGGAATACTTGAGTTAATATACATATAAGCCATAATTTCTGAGCCAAAGTACCTGCTTTAAAAATATTGGTTTGGTAGAGTTATTTTTTTTATTCCAGGGCATCACTGAGATTGAAATTGAGGATCTCAATCTGAACAGGAGAGGAAAATAACTTGGAAGGGCTTCCTGCTCCGGGTTGACCAGAAATGGCAGACCCAGCGTTGAGAAGGGCTAGGGGTTGACCATGGGCCCAGCTGCAGTGAAGCAGCATTCTCATGTGTGCACCGCACGCCGAATCCCTTTTCTCAGGACCCCGTCTCCATCCATGCCTTTGCTTCTCAGGCCCACTGTCTATGTCAGGCACTTGCTCAGGTACTTTTGTCAGGACCAGCCCAGCTATGTTCAGACTAAAGGCAGTTTCCAGCTCACAGCGGTACTGCCTGCTGGGGTGGGAGTAAAGAATTTAGTGAATAGGAGCTGTGTATGAATGGGCTCTAACGAGAGGGGTTAGCGGGCCAGGGATTAAAAAGTAACTACATAGCAGCGATTCTGGATGAACCAACACGTGATGCATATTTCCATCTAAATAAAAGATATTCACTTTGAAGACCCTGAAACAGCTGTAACTGGAGATTTGCACGAATGCTTGGAAAACCGTCCGTCCTTTCTGAGTGGCAGTAGATAAAGAAGCAGGAGTGCCAGGAAGAAAGGCGAGGTGGATTCTGAGAAACGGGGGCTGGCTCAGCCTTCCAAGAAGCCAGCTTTCTTTCACACCAGTCTAACATTGAAGTGTTTCAGGGGCAGTATTTTTACAAAGCTTACTGATTAAACATGTGCTGATCTCTCTCCTGGAAAAATTACAGAAATACAATAATTGTTATGCATGTTCTTTTGGAGCTGGGCTAATCAAAGATTCCACTTTGTGATCTGCAGAGAATTCTAACTGTGCTGTGTTTTTCTTCTGCTTCTACTGAATTTATCAATGTCTTGGGTCATTATTTGCCTGATCACAACACCGTGCATTCATGAATATATATTAGCTAAAATTCTGCAATTTTATGTGTTAATTTGTTCATGTCTTTAGGTATTTATGGCAATTAAAGAAGACCTTGTTACATTTAGAAGAAATTTTTAAAAAGCTTTGATATTATGAGTGCTTATGTGGTTGAATTGTTGGCTTTGAGATAAATTGTGTTTTGTGCAGCTATTAATTTCTTGATTGGTTTATTAAATATTTTTGCATTTAGTTACATGTCTTCTTAAGAAATAAGGGGCACAGTGGCTCACTCCTATAATCCTAGCACTCTGGGAGGCTGAGGCAGATGGATTGCTTGAGTTCAGGAGTTCAAGTCCAGCCTGAGTCAGAGCAAGACCCTGTCTCTGAAAGTAGCCGGGTGTTGTGGCAGGCACCTGTAGTCCCAGCTACTTGGGAGGCTGAGGCAAGAGAATCACTTGAGCCAAGAGTTTGAGGTTTCTGTGAGCTGTGATGCCATGGAGCTCTACCCAGGGGGCAAAGTGAGACTCTGTTTCAAAAAAAAAAAATTAGAAATAAGTGGTTTCTTCCTGATCTAGCCTTCGGATTTCCATTTTAACTTATGAATGCAGTCAATCCTTACCTTGGCTAATGTGAATATACGTGGGCTGCCTGCTGAAGATTATTCAGGGAAGTGTGGAAATTGATCTGTAGTAAGTCAGGGCAGCCCCCGAAGGAGGGACAAGCTGCTGCCACAGCCCTGTCGGGTAGGAGGGGCCCAGGGAGGGAGGGGTCCAGTGACATCAGAGGTTACTAGTGGACAGAAGACCAGTGATCGAGGGCACTGGCTGCCTAAGAAGGAAAAATTAGGAGTAACAGCAGCCCTTCAGAGCACAGTGGTGGGCAATTCTAGTGGGTGGTGCGTCAAAGGCTTCAGTCAGAAACAGGATATTTGTTGGTATGAAACCTGTGTGTGCCTAAAATGAGGACATCCCATTGAGAGTGACAATTTCAGTCCTCCAGACTGGGTGTCAAGCTCACATTAGACACATGAGTATCTGGAACAAGTGGATGATTTTTTATTTTTTATTTTTTTATTAAGTCATTTGTACATAGATCATGAATACTTTTATGCCATTATGGGATTCAATGTGTTGATTATTCGTACAAATTGGAGTGCTTACATCCTGCTAATATGTGTAGATATGTATATACAGACACATACATATGGGAAAACATTGATATATGTGTGTAGACAAACACGTATATGTGTGGATGTACATACAAGCATATATATGTACAGATGTACATGCAAACATTTACACATGTATACGTGTACATACAAGCATATATATGTACAGATGCACACGCAAACATTTACACACGTATACGTGTACATACAAGCATATATATGTACAGATGCACACGCAAACATTTACACACGTATACGTGTACATACAAGCATATATATGTACAGATGCACATGCAAACATTTACACATGTATACGTGTACATACAAGCATATTTATGTACAGATGCACATGCAAACATTTACACATGTATACGTGTACATACAAGCATATATATGTACAGATGCACATGCAAACATTTACACATGTATACGTGTATACACAAGCACATATGTGCAGATGTCTATACGAGCACACACATAGGTACTGGGGTCTATGCAAACGTATATGCAGGGATAGATGTGTGCTTTTATAGTCACCTTATGCTGGGGTTTGAATGTGTCCCCCAAAGTTTATGTGGTTAGAACTTGACCCCCAGTGTGGCAGGGTTAGAAGGCAGGGTCTAATGGGGACCTGGGGTTGTGAGGGCACCAATCTCATGCATGGATTAATGTCATTATCTTTAGAATGTGTCATTAAAAAAGGAAAAATCTGCCCCCTACTTTACCCTTCTGTGTGGATGACACAGGAATAAGGCCCTCTCCAAGGCTACCTTCCCAGTCTCGGACTTCCTAGCCTCCAGAACTGTGAGAGGTACATTTGTGTTCATGATGACTTACACACTCTGGAGTGTCCGGTTGGCCACACGGAAGGGCGGAGGCACCTTGTGCGTGAGCATGAGCAGCCCCGTTGTGCACGTGTGTAAACTAATGAGCAGTGAAGCCCAAGACTCATCTGCTGAGACGCGGGCCGAGCTCTGGGTCCGACCCAGCGGGCACAGCCTCTCCAGGATGCCCGCAGGCTGCCTGGACTGATGTGCTGTAATTGCTGCTATTTGTGGGTTCTCATGTTGTCTTCAGAATCTGAGGAAAGTCAGGGTGCTCGCCCAGAGACACAAACATAGACAGAAATATCCCCAACTTTATAAGCGGTGTGAGTCATCATGGGTCCCTGATTAAAAATTTCACAGATAAAGGATGTGAAATTTCTTCCCTAGGAGTCAGGACTGGAGCTGAGCTCCCCTGAAGGTGGAGTAGCCACGCTCAGGCATCCGACAGTTCCACTCAGGAACCTGCTCTCACTGGGAGTAAAGGATTAGGTATTTTCTTTTGTACAAGGTCGGACTAACAGACCCAATGCATGTCTTTCATTCCAGGTGGGAGCCTCTGTAGTCACCAGACCTGTACCACATAAGACATTTTAGTCAATGACAGACCCCACACACAGACATATCCCACAGTGGGCCCTTACAATAATAACAGAGCTGAAAAATTCCTATCACCACCTCATGGCCCGTTAATGCTGCTCACTCAGTGTAGGCCTTGGCTTCCGTATGTGTTTCTGTCTGTTTTTAAAGTAAAGGAAAAAATGTAAAACGTAAAAAAAAATTAAAAGTAGAAAAAAGAGTAAAAATTTAAAAAATTTATAAAATAAAAAGCTACAGTAAGTTCAGGTTACTTTTTTACTGAAGAAAGAAATTTTTTCCTATAACTGGAGTGTAGCCTAAGTGTACAGCATTTATAAAATCCACAGCAGTGCACAGGAACGTCCCAGGCCATGTCCCCATCATAAAGCCACCTGTGACTGTGGTTCTACCGGTAAGCATATGCTAGCCTGATGGTCAAAAACGAGTAGGTTTTGTAATTCCTACTTTGCCTCGTTCAGTCATTAGAAAAGTAATAAACAACGGCCGCTTAAATTAAACGATGTGTCAGGTGTTTTGGACACACCAATAAACACAACAAAACAGTGCCCAGGGCAGAAACTTCACGGTCAGGTCCCTCATCAGCCCAACCCTTTCTGAGGTCCTGGGAGATGCCCCCCAAATGTGTTCCAGCCCGTATTTGATGGGAGATATTTAAAGTAAGGTATCTTGTGTTGTTTTTCTTAAAGAACCAGTTCCCACCCCAGCCCCTCACTGTAGAAGCTGCGTGTACCCTGAAATGTGCAGCTGCTCCCTGGCTATCCTCCCAAATGTTAAAATCTAACAAGGAAAAATGAGTGAGTCTGAGAATGTGTTGTTTCTCGGGTGCCTGTAAGGAATTTAGTCTTTTGGGGAGTCAGTAAAGATTTCTTCAAGAAGTTGACATTTAAGCTGAGATCTGATGGCTTTTCTGGGTTTGTTTTTTGTTTTGGCAAGGGAGGAGCTGCCTCACCAGGTCGGGGGAACTGCAGGTGTCCAGGCCTTGGGCTGGGCAAGGCCAGGGCAGGGCAGGGCAGGTGCCCCGACAGGAACTGGGTAACCCTGGCTGGCTGAGCCCAGCCACTGAGGTGGGGGAGGGGGACTGATGGGCTGGAAGCATTTTGGACTTTATTTTAAGGACAGTGGCAGGCTGCTGAAAGGAAGTTACATAATCAGGTGCATTAAAAAAACAGCAACAACACTCTGGCTCTCAGGTGAAGAATGGATTTTGTTTTGTTTTGTTTTTACCCTCTAGAAACACCACCTAGAACACAGCTGTGATGGATAAACAAGTAAAATGTTCTTTGGTGCAATGAGGGAAAATAACCCTCTCCAAGGCCGCGCCTTCTTGGTGTGAGAGAATAGCAAAGCCCAGCCGCACCGGGCTCACTGAGCTAGTGGCGCAGGTGACCTTGGCATGAGGGATTTGGAACCAGCTGGCCTGTGTGTGCTGTGTCTGCAGGTGTGGGTGTGCACGTGCCCCCCCCCCCACAACCCGGCCCTTCGCATCACAGGTGACACCAGGTCAGAGGCAGTGCAGTCTGAGGGACCTGCTAGAGGACCAACTTTGAGGATCAGCCATTTATGATGAGAACAAAGCCAGGGTCCATGTCAGCCATGAGAATCAGCCAAGCCCTTCAAGAAGCCACCAGCACACAAGGCACAAGCCAGAGGCGGTTGGGGGGTGGGGGTGGAATGAATGGTTCACAGTTTCTATTAGATGTTGACTGGGCCCAGCTGTGGGTCTATCTGTGGGACTCTCTCGTATGGGATGTGACAAACAGATCCCTCACCACTTAGACCAGCCTGGGGGCCTGCAGGAACGAGAGTGGGGACTCTCTCCAGCCCTCCTACATGGCACCCCTCAGCCCCTGGGGTCCAATACAGCTGTCCCAGTTCACCCAGAAAGGTGGTGATGACTCTTACCAGGGTGTGAGGCACTTTAGATGGAATTTTTAAGCTTAGAGGGTAAATATCAATTATTTATAAAATGTACTGATATATGATGTTTCTTTTTTTTAACATTCATTTTTCATGATACTAGATAAATAAAGAGCTAAGACATTTTCAGAATCACAATGGCATTTGTCTGCCTTCATTAAATCAAGCTTAAGAAACCAATGCAGACTCCAATCGTCATGGTCTAACATAAAATCTTGGCATCTAGGTTAAAAAAAATTAAATTCGAGGAAATCAGCAGTAAGGTTCTGATGTTCCTACCTCCTGCTGGCTTGAAAAGTTTTTTTAATTTTTCTATCTGGGGAGGCGTTTGAGATTTGTGTTCTTGTCAACTTAACACAGGAATGGAGGCAGGTAGAAGAGGAGCAGTTGACATTGCTGGGGGGGGGTGGACAGGGGCCTGGGACAGCACCAGGGAGATGGGGGGACAGGGAACCAGGACAGCACCAGGGAGACGGGGGTGGGGGACAGGGGCCCAGGACAGCACCAGGGAGACAGGGGTGGGGGACAGGGGTCCAGGACAGCACCAGGGAGACGGGGGTGGGGGACAGGGGCCCAGGATATCACCAGGGAGACCGAGGGTGTGGGGAAGCAGAGAGAGCCAGCTGCTGCTGTCAACCCTGACCTATTTCCCTGAGCCCTGGGAGCTGTCCCTGTCTCTGCTCTCAGCAACAGTGACACTGCCTTCAGGCAGCTGTGCAGTCAACCCGCACTGAGTGATAGCTGTCCCTGCCATTTTCTTAAATGTCACCAGCAAAAGAGACATTTCCACCTCCCCGGAGAACACACACTTCACTTGTGCATAAGTGGGACACTTGGTTCCATTTTCACAGCTTCCAAAAATTGGTCACAGATGAGTCACAATTGTGTCATCTTCTCTGGTGTAAGGAGTCATAGATGGAAGTTTATAAAAATGATTTTGTTTTAATGTGATGTCCTTTCTATGTGGGAGAAAAATGACTTTCCTGCCATCAGGAGAAGCATGTGCTTTGAATTATTTTTACAGCTGTCCTGGCAGATCTGTGACAGCCGATCTGCACCTGGCTGCTTTCTGCTTCCATCGAGTCCATTCATATCCGTTCCTGGAAATGCAGGGGAAAGGGAGAGGAGAAAGCAAAAAGCCCGTTTCCTAAATTATCCCTCAGAAACTCCAGTGTTTATTGATATAAGCTGTCACATATTCGAAAATAGTTTGCTCCTATTTTGAGCCCCTGCCTGTGCCCTTGCCCATTCTCAGCTAGGGTGCCGGCCCCATTTTCCTTGGTGGTGTCTGAGTTCCTGGGACCTGTCACCGATGTATCACCAAGTGTGAGGGGGTGAGAGGACGGCGAGGCGTTTGGCATCTGGTCCTCAGAGTTACATAAATCCTATCAGAACTCAGAAGGCCAATGGGAAAGACTGCTGACCCCTGCCCAACCAGACGCCAGGTTTCCCTTGCTCTCATCATAAGGTCTCTTTTGGTCCCTCTTGGTCATTTTTGCTTCTCTTGAGCCACCCTGGAATCTGGGAACCCATAGGAGGCTGTTTCAGCCCAGAGCGACAGGCCAGCCCTCCTGGGGGTGGGGACCCTGCTGCCTTCCCTCCCTCTGCCAGATGAGGGACAGGGGCAGGTGCGTCCCCTCCTTTGGGCTTCTCTCAGGATTAGCCCAAATAGTATTCTCCTTGCTATGAAGGAGAAAAAAGAGATTCGGAACAGCCAAAAACTGGCAGAGCCACATAGCTACAAATGGTAGAGGCCAGTCTGCTGCCCAACCCCCCATGGTGCCCTCCACCATCGTGATTATCTCCTTGATGCCACTGCCAGGAGGCTTCCCCTGATACCCTGATATAATGTCCACCTCCCGAGAAGTGTGGTAGTCTTTGCTGTCGGAGCCTTTGTGGCGCTACCTGTCCCACACAGCCACCTGTGCTGGTCACCTGTGCTCATGTTCACACAGCCCCATCAGGTGCTCCTTCTAGATGCTGAATACTCCTGTGTCCCTCTCCATCTCCTCCTCCAGCACCACACTATGTATGTGCTCAGTGCTTGATAAATGATTGGTTATGATACAAACCAGTGTGCTGAGAAATGAATTAGTAAAGGGCTGGGTGTTTATTCCCTGTAAGCATTTGTTCTATTTGCATGGTTATGCTGTGATTACAGGCCAGAGAGCAATACATGCCCGAGAGATGCCTGTCCGTGCCCTCGCCGCCTAACTCCGCTGTCCTTCCTTCACTCATGCTGTGTGGAGAGCGTGCAGACCCAGCAGTGGGAGGGCTGCCTCTCAGGCCTTCCCTCCTGCTCTACCTACAGAATCTGCTGTCCCCTCAACCTTTTGATTCTCCTGACTTGATGCTGAGTCTCTAGATAGAGGCCTCTGCACTCTTCTCTGTTAGACAAGTCGTTTGGATCCTTCCTTTGCTCAATGATGCTGGGAGGCCCTGCCACACTGCCATAAGATTGGATCTCAACTCTCTGCTCCCTCAGTGGTTATGGCACCCGAGACTCTAGAAATAGATGACACCTGTGCCCACATCAACCCAGTGGTATTCTCACTGGCCAAGAAGTCACCCATAATTGCATCAATTCTCTCGTCTTCCCACCAGGACAGAAGGATTATCATACTGAGGACATCTGGAGTGTCCCCAGGGTACCTCTGAAAAAAATAACAATGACTTGTCCAAAAGAACAGGACAGGAAAGCCTAATTTATTTTTAAAAAATAAACTAAAATCTATAATAAAAATGGGAAGGGGAAATAATATGGTTTCTTAAATATATTTTATGGTAAACTTTAATTCCCAAGGATAATCCATGCCAAGCTGTCAGGTCTATTGATTATAAGGGATAGAAACTCAATTCAAATTGATTAAACAAAAGAAGAGAACTAATTGTCTATACAGCTGAAAAATCTAGGGCTTCGGACACAATAGGATCCAGGATCCACAATAGGATCCAGGATCACAGGATCCAGGACACAATAGGATCCACAATAGGATCCTGTCTTTCTTAGCATCTAGTGAATACTAGAAAAGTCCTCTGAGTGGCCCTGTTTGGGTTATGTCCACTGTTAGACCAATCTCTGTCTCCAGTGAGAAAGGACCTTGGGCCAGCTTGGGTCCCGTGTCTTTCCCTGTGGTTGTTGGTGCAGGATCCTGTGAAGTTGAGCCCCTCTAGATCACAGGAAGGCAGGGGAGGCAGATTCCATAAGGAAACAATGCAGGGAAGATCGAAATGCGCAGCAAATCCCAGTGCATTTGGCAAGTGGAGCTCATGAATCAGGTCCTCCATCATGCCTGCTTTTTAATTTGCCACAGTGATGTGAATCCACTCCCTGTGAAGGGCTACAGGGAACTAACATCGGTTGATCTGATAGGGGGTTCGCACACCGTTCTGGGAACATTAAGTGTATCATATTCTTTACTCTTATAATTGCCTGACCCATTTCAGTTCTTTTAGGGTTTGCCATTGGCAGAGCAAGGTGAACTGGGTGAAAGGGAAGCCTGCAGCCCTCAGCACTCACAGCCGCCCTCTTACCGACTACTGTGTGGCATGTTCTTCATCTGACCTTACCACCAGTCTACATTCCACTCCACACAGCCCAAAAGATTTGCCACACCAATTGGCTATCTTCACAAATCCTTTGATGGTCTCTCTCCTGCCTGACAGTTCCAAGCAACTCTCCCTCCTCCTGTTCCGCAGTGGACTCTGAGAGCCCCTCTCCCTCCTGTCCTGCAGTGGACGCTGAGAGCCCTCCACACCGAGCCCTTACAGGGACCCTACCTTGCTACATTGTTGAGCTCTGCATAGTACCGACACCTCCGAGGTAAATAAAAGTTGTCCCAACTTTTTATCTGAAGATAAACACATTCAGAGGTAAAGGAACTTCTCCAAAGACATACATCTAGTAATTCATTAAATGTAGAATTAAATTCAAAGCCTGATTGTAAATTGACCAGGCACTAACCACCTTAGAATAATATCATTAAGCCCTTGCAGGTGCTTGCAAATCTGGCAAGTCAAGATAGAATTTTTGCTGTACTCAATAAAGATATTGCAGGTTGGTGATATTCCTAGATGATGCCCTTGCCTGAATTTTGAGTTGAAAAAGAAAACAAGAGTTAAGAATGCAAGGAAGTAGATACACCATAAATGGTTGTGCTGTTTTCAGAATGCTGCTTCCCAGAATTGTGCAGTGCACAACTTGAACAACATTGCATAGTAACTCTGAAAGGAAAAGAATAGGTTAGAAACTTCACATAAGAGAAATTGCCATTTGAATTACACGATTTGCTTTAAAAATTGTTTAAGGCTTCCTTGTACATGTATGCCTGTAGTTTGAAATTCAAAGTAATAGCAAAAGACCTGTGATCTACTTGAACCTTAAAATTTCTCACATCTGATGTAGATGTGTCAGATGGTTGATTCTCTGAAAAAGCTTAGCTTTCTGACTCTAAGGATAAAATAACTATATAAGCATCAGAATCCAAAGGCTCTTTCGAACAGCTCTTAACATTTTGACAAGTTAAGCACAAATGAATCATAAATGTGCAGATTAAATTTCCTTTGGATTACAAATGGGTTCAAATTGGAGGAGGGAAAAGTGGTTGGCCAAATGGATTCCTATTTTGCAGAGTCAAGAACTTTCAAAAAGTAGCCTCCTGCTTGAAAACTCTAAATACGCCCTAATAAAACCACACATTTGGATATATTTCCACATTTGAGTGTCCTGCTTCAATTTCAGAGTCAAATGATTTAACAAGAATGTTTGAAAAGAATTTCTCTCCCTTCCCCTAATTAATGGGTTTTTTAAAATCTGGCATCCTCTATATGGTTTTCCTGGAATTTCTCTGTTTCATCTTTTTGTAGTTAGGGAAGCCATAATCTGGATATTTCTGATTAAGGCCACGCCTGCTCCAGTGGGGACACAGACCCTTCTCTGCTTGCCTCCTCCGCTGCAGGACAGGACTCTTATTATTTGGGTCACTGAGTGAAAACCATCAACAGGAAACATTTCCAAAGGGTGAGAAAAATAAATTGCTATTCACCAGTTACACATCCCAGATTCTTTAATAACATGATCTGACTTTAGCTGGATGTATCAAGAAAGCAATTAAAAGGAAGAAAGAGAAGTAATCCTTAGCAAAGTAAGTTACCTAGCTGAGAAAAGAGAGTAACCCTTTCAGAGCCTGGGAGAGCTGAATCCCAAGAGTGGGAAGTGCCCTGCATGGTGGGTGAGAAGGGAAAACATTCATCTTCCCAGGAACGAGCAGAACCAAAGCTGGCCTTCGGGCAAAGATGAGGGTTCAGGGTGGTCACGTGGTTGGGGGTTAAGCCGGGGAAGAGGCAGCCTAGAGTGGGTCAGGGAGTTGAATAGGTCAGGGAAGGCCCTGAGGAATACAAAGATGAAAGATACTAAATAAGAAGCCCTTCTCTCGGTAGTGACCATTGTTTTTCACTGATCTAGCTCACTGTATCGTGAGTATTGCAGAACTCCTTATGTTAAGATCCATGAGATACGACTTTACCTTAACAGAGCAGGAAGCTTACAGAAACATTGAAATTAACGTTTGACAATCACTACTGGAAGGGAAATCATTCTCAGTGACCTCCATCTTACTACCAACTTTTGATTTTCAATATCACTTTGGAGACAAGGTAAGTATTTTCAGTTTCTGGGCTGATGGTTCTTTACATTTCTCCAGCAGCCTTCCACATAAAACCTTGTAATCATTTTTCTTTTTTTTGAGACAGTCTCTCTTTGTTGCTCTCGGTAGGGTGCTGGCATCACAGCTCACAGCAACCTCAAACTCTTGGGCTTAAGCGATTCGCTTGCCTCAGTCTCACAAGTAGCTGGGACTACAGGCACCTGCCATAATGCCCAGCTATTGTTTTGTTGTAGTTATTGTTTAGCAGACCCAGGCCGGCTTTCAACCTGCCAGCCCCGGCGTATGTGGCCGGCGCCCTAACCACTGAGCTACAGGTGCCAAGCCAGAGCCTTATAATCTTGTTTGTGCCAATTTGAGGTAGAAATGTGTAGAAAAGAAATGAGGTAGAATCTGACCCAAATAGAACTGCAAGTAATTATCAGTTTTACAGAGTACTATTAGGGAATGCAAAGATATTTATTATTTGTTTCTGGATTCAGGGGAAATCTTATTAATTCTCTCTCTTTCTATCTTTTTCTTTTTCTTTCTGGCAGCTTAGGCATAGGGGGAAGGATATCACTCTCTTGTTTTTTGCTTTTTGTTGTTGTTTTTTGAGGGGTCCTCTATGTTAATTAGAGCTGAAGGAAGGCCAGACAGTGTTGATGGTACTAAGTTCAGAGGCATTTTGGACCTCAGGAAAAGCATATTTCTGTGTTTCAGGTTGTCTGAAAGCCCTCCAGGCATCAACCTGCCCACCTAACACACAGGCCTTGTTATCAGAATTCTTCGTGTATACTCAGCACCTATTCTGGTTGGGCATTTCCCTTGTCCTCTTAGAATTTTCAGGAACAGCATTATTAGACAGCTTCTAAAGGAGTAAACTTTGTTTTCTGATATGAAGGAGCCACTGTATGTTCAATTGCAGATGGTCCCCAATTTACAGTGGTTTGGCTTAAACATTTTTTGGCTTTATGATGGAACAAAATTGATATGCATTCAGTAGACACCATATTCTGAGTACCCGTACACTGGGTATGCTGTTTTTCACTTTTTTTTTTTTTTTTTGCCGTTTTTGGCCAGGACCGGGTTTTGAACCTGCCACCTCCGGTATATGGGGCCGGCACCCTACTTCTTTGAGCCACAGGCGCCGCCTGCTGTTTTGCACTTTTAAAAGCATTTGATAAATCACATGAGATATTCAATACTTAAAATTTGCTTTGTATTAGAACTTTTGCCCTGTCAGAGCATGTCAAAGATAGGGAGGGGTAAGCTATCATTTCCTGTAGGTTGGGTGTGTTGAATGCTTTTCTGACTGACATTTTCAACTTAATGATGCTTTGTAAGTTGAGAAGCATTTGCATAATTGTCAAGTGTCCAAATAGAGGAAAATATGAGCCCTTTTTCTTTAGACTTTTGAACACGCTGCTTTGAAGATTCACCTGAATGGAACGTTCACTCTGCCCAGGTAGCCAGGTGGAGGCTTGTGAAATGCGTTTCTATTCAGGTATTTGAATAACACTCAAGGAAAACAGTTTGATAGCATAAACAGGATAATAGCCATCTAGGAGCCTGATGGACTTGGGTTTAGATCCCAGCTTTGTCATTCATTAACTCTGAGATGTTAAGCAGGTCACTTTTAAACTCTTTGGGCCTCTGTTTCTTCATCTCTAAAATGGGGACAACAGCTGTCTTTGAAGGCATAAAAAGAGTTGCTGTAAGTAGTTACCTGGTACCAGTTAGGAACTCAACAAAGGTGAGTTTCCTTTCCCTCTTTCAACAAGTTAGTTTCCTTTCCTTCTTCCTTTTCACCAATCTTATTCACTTGTAGAAAATGATTTCTTGACCAGTATTTGTCAGAAGTCTTGAAAATTCAACCAAACTTTGTAAGCATAAAAAGCTTCCACCAAACAACGCTTTAACAGGCTGCCCTATAAAAGCATCTGGAACAGAGGTTTCATTTCCTTTAAAGAATATAAGGATTTAGCAACAGAAAGTACCAGAGTACAATGTTTTTAAGCAACGATTTTAAAGTGGCTTGGAGGTCAAGTCACAAATAACCTAAGGTCTCTTCCAGCTCTAAAAATCTATGGTTCTGTGAAATTGAGGCAGTAGCTGCTGACTGAGGCGGCCTTTATGACTCAGAAAGGATGGCATGCACTGGGCTGGCTGCTCAGCATACTGAGGATTTGATTAAAAACCCACTACACTCAAACGTTAGCTTTGGGATTAGCAGATCAAATAAAAGCATGTTACCGCTTTGTCAGAGCCAGCAAAGCCAGTTTTGTCTGCTAGTATATTTTAATGGGGCGAATGCCCAGCAGCTAAACAGACTAGCAAACAAACAGTCTATGGAGAGGAGAATGAAGGACCCTTACCAGCCGGGTCTGTAGACTCTTAGTTGCTGGTCGCCACGGTCCATGTAAGGGAAGTTAGCCACATGTTAAGACAGACAACTTTGTGAAAACTCTGTAAGGTTGTCTAATTCTGAAACTAAGCAATCTCGGGAAATCCAAGCAAGGATGCTGGGGTAAAACTGATTTTAATTTCTCTTTAAAATCATATGAATTTCCATTTGGATAGATTTTTAAATATCGGCTTCTAGAACGTTTGATTTTGCTTTGCTAAGCACTGTTTGAAGCAACTTATTTTCCGTGGCTCTTTCAACGTGCGACATGAAATGTAAGGCAGGGCCTCTCGTGAGGCGGGCGTGTGCTGATGTGTGTGTGTTTGTGTGTATTTTCTTTAAGAAGATAATTTTTTTCCTCTTGCTTTGGGAGTTTATTCTATTGATAGAAAATACTGCATGTTGAAAATATCTTGTTCGTCTGGTGGAAACATGGACTCAAGCCAGTGGAAAGATGGATCCAATCATTTCTCCTTTTCACTCCAGGAGTTGGGGAGAACCTGAATAATTAAGTAACAAGAGCAAAGTTTCCTACAGACACCGAGGCATCAAGACTTTCTGCCTAGAGCAGTAAGAGTCACAATGACAGCCGCAAAGACAAAGTGTTTTAAGACTCTACTCTGTGCCAGTTCTGGCTTTGACCTGTGCCAGGGTGCTGACGTCCTGGGGCTGTGTAGATGCCTCTGGATCTGGCCAGGGTTGGTGGCCAGCATCACAACCTGAGCTCGGTCTCCTGTCCCATCGACTCTCAACCTCCAGTCTATAGAAAACTTGTCTTCTGAGACAGGTTCCTGATGCCAAGAAGGCTCTGGTCCCTCCCCTTTTAGGAACAGGGCTAGCTGGCTAGCTGGGAAGCTCCATGTGCATTTCTGCATCCACAGACACTCCCCATGCTGCCATCACTGCCTAAGCTCCACCCCATCTCACACCACCCCCAGCCCCAGGGAAAAATTGTCTTTTGTGAAATTGGTGTCTGGTGCCAAAACGTTTGGCTTTAAGACCAGGAGTGGTGTCTCATGCTTGTAATCCTAACACTCTAGGAGGCTGAGGCAGGTGTATCACTTGAACTCAGGAGTTTGAAACCAGCCTGAGCAAGAGCACGACCCCGTCTCTAGTATGAAAAAATAGAAAAATGAGATGGACATCATGCTGGTGCCTGTAGTCCCAGCTTCTTGGGAAGCTGAAGCAAGAGAATCACTTGAGCCTAGGAATGTGAGGTTGCTGTGAGCTGTGATGCCATAGCACTCTACCTAGGGTGACAGGATGAGACTCTGTCTCAAAAAAAAAAAAAAGTCTGGCTCTAGATCAGTGGTTCTCAACCTTCCTAATGCTGTAATATATATTATTGAATGGTAACTATGTACATTAATGCACTTTGGAATATATTTTCATTGTTAAAAAGGGGTCACGACCCACAGGTCGGGAACCGCTGCTCTAGGTGATATTCTAATTTAAAGAAGAAGCCAAATCTATTCAGAGTGAAATGGAACCTCCCACACACCTGAGCAGGTGAGAGATCTAAATTAAGTTAAACAATGCGGAGGAGCACTCCACATCAGGGATGACACTGAGGAGCACTCCACGTCAGGAATGACACCCAGGAGCACGCCACATCAAGGATGACACCCAGGAGCACTCCACCTCAGGGATGATACCCAGGAGCACTCCACATCAGGGATGACACCAAGGAGCACTCCACGTCAGGGATGACACCCAGGAGCACACCACGTCAAGGATGACACCGAGGAGCACTCCACGCCAGGGATGACATCCAGGAGCACTTCACATCAGGGATGACACCCGGAGCACTCCACATCAGGGATAACACCCAGGAGCACACCACGTCAGGGATGACACCGAGGAGCACTCCACATCAGGGATGACACCCAGGAACACTTCACATCAGGGATGACACCCGGAGTACTTCACATCAGGGATAACACCCAGGAGCACTCCACGTCAAGGATGACACCCAGGAGCACTCCACATCAGGGATGACACCCAGGAGCACACCACATCAAGGATGACACCGAGAAGTACTCCGCGTCAGGGATGACACCCAGGAGCACTTCACATCAGGGATGACACCCAGGAGCATGCCATGTCAGGGATGACGGCTCCTGCTGCATTGTATCTGGGTTTTTATGTTTTGGAATGTTCATTCATCCAGTAATTTTTTTTATTGTTTTCCATTTTTTATTCTAAGTGTTCAGAAAAGTCATACCTGGAACTCAGTTTTTATTCCAAACTATGTATATTTTCAAATTCTACATTTCTTCATGATAAAAACAAAAATGGAAAAGATGAGAATTTACTCCCTGACAAATCTGATTGAAGGCACAAAGCTGTCAAGGGTGGGAGCGGATTGGCCAACATGGTAGATGACAGGCTCTCTATATGAACATTAGCTTAGAATCAAAACTGTTTAGGATTTCTGGAAAGTCTAGAATTTATGGAAATTTCTAGAAAGGGAGTGCAAGCCATCCTTTTATAGATTAGAAGAATTAAGGCTTACAAGAGTTTAAATGACTTGGTCCATGCCTTATGCCAGCTAGGAGAAGCCAGATCTCCCAATTTCCAATTCAAAACACTTTCTACCATCCAGTAAATTTTTATTGAGTGACTACTGTGTTGAAAGAACGCTGAGTATCAAAAAGTGACTGAAAATGTTTCTAGTCTAGGAAACGGAGTCAAGAAGGGCAGACTACATTTTCATGAAAGAAAACTACTTGTTTTTATTTTTATGTTAGAAAGCTACTTGGGGAGTTCACTATACAAAAATAAACCCACAAAAACTTAAAAAAAATCAATCAGTAAATAAAACTGGATAGAAAAAAAATCAAACAACAAATAAAACTGGATAGAAAGAAAGATGGGGAGGGAGCAACCTAAAATATTCATAGCAATGTTTTTGTGGTAGTGGAAATCTAGTGATTTGTATTTTCATTCTTATTTTTTAGTGTGATTGTAAATTTCATATATACTTTCAGTATTTAAAATACAAGATTACTTAGAAGGAGATGAAGAAAAGAAGGAAAAAATGGAGGTAAGGAGGCAGGAAGAGAAGGAAGGAAGGAAATTGTGCCTGAAATAGAGGCGTTTCTTTCTACCACTCCTGCTTTTGAGAGCCTTGGCTGTTTAGGACATGAACTCACAGCTTGTCATTTTGATTTGTGTAGTGTGTCTTTTTTTCCCCAGATGTTGCAGAAATTAAGCAGCTACAGGGGAAGCCAGGTTAAGTTTTAGAGGAAATGGACAGATCTCTAACATAAGTTACTATAGGAAAAATCATCCTGATGGGAGGCCAGAGCAAATGAGAGGCTAAATTTACCATAGTTGGCCCAAACAAATCAGAAGAAAGTGAAGGTGGGTTGGAGTCAAAACAATGACAAGTTGATAAGGATGGGAGGTAGTGGGAGGGGGTGTGTGGGACAGTGGTCACCAAGCTGAAGTAAGGCAGGCACTGGGTTTGGGCTCTGAGTCAACAGCTGGAATGAACCTGCTGGAGTAACTCTGTGTGACTATTGTGGTGTCATCAAAGACTTCTCGCCAAGTTGGGAGTTCCAGGGGAAGCCTCCAGCGATTCCTTAGGGGTTCCACTTCCGAGCACCTGCCCTCTGCATTAGGCCCGTTAGCATGGGTCCTGTCTCCTGTCTCCCCACTGCATTAGGCCCGTTAGCATGAGTCCTGTCTCCCACTGCATTAGGCCCGTTAGCATGAGTCCTGTCACCCACTGCATTAGGCCCGTTAGCATGGGTCCTGTCTCCCACTGCATTAGGCCCGTTAGCATGGGTCCTGTCTCCCACTGCATTAGGCCCGTTAGCATGGGTCCTGTCTCCCACTGCAGTAAGCCCGTGAGCATGGGTCC
>CAUYQV010187268.1:0-11615 GCA_963574575.1 Galagoides demidoff | reverse complement strand
AATCCCCAGCCTGGGCCCGCCAAACAACAATGATGGCTGCAACCAAAAAATGGCCAGGCGTTGTGGCGGGCGCCTGTGGTCCCAGCTGCTTGGGAGGCGGAGGCAGGAGACTCGCTTGAGCCCAGGAGTTGGAGGTTGCTATGAGCTGTGATTCCATGGCACTCTACCCAGGGGGATAGCTTGAGGCTCCGTCTCAAAAAAAAAAAAAAAAATATGCAAGAGAATGGTAAGCTCCAAGTTCAGGGAGAGGTTACCACTGGAGAGTTCATGGAACACACGAGGAACTCCTATTGTACCAATAATGTATGCCCATTATTTCTAAATGGTGGGTGTTTAGATATTTATTGTAATATTATTGTACTTTTTTCTATGTCTGAAATATATCTTACTAAAAAAAGAGAAAAAATATGAAATCTCTTTATCCTCAGTAATGTTAATGATTGTATTTGTCATTCTGAGATTAAACTAGATGCTTTGTTTTAGGAAGGCTGAGCCTTAAGATCAGCCTAAGATAAAGATGTGTGTGACATCCCTTTACTGCTTCTACCAGGCCTGTGCTAGGCATCTCACATGCACATTCTCTTGTGTAACCTACATGAGGTAGATTCTATGGTCTACTTTTGATAAATGAGATAATAGAGACACAGTTAAGTAGCTTCCCTAAGATCATACGGTCATTACCTGCTAGTGGCAGGAATTTGTTTCTGGACAATTTCCAAAAGGTGATGTTTTGAACACTACGATATCATTGATCCATAAAGCTAGAAGAACAGGACAAATCACACCTACTCTGTGATGTATGAAAAATCCTTTCTAAGGATTATCATTAGCCTGAAGTTTGGCTCTAAACGACTAAGCCTGTTTCCTTCCCTCCCCACCTGACTCTTTTTAATTGACATTTTAGTTGCCTGGAGTCAGATTTTGTCCAATCTCTGTGCCTCTGGGCCCCTGATCTGAGGGGACTAAGAGAGCTAAACTTATCTTTTCTTGGATTTCCACTGAGTTCTCATTAAATTATTATTCCTGGGTACAGCAGACTCCATGTGCACATCTTATTTTATTTCCCTTTTAAAGCATACTGTTTTAATTGGGCAATCATAATGTTTTTTCTCCAATTATCACTGGTGGGGAAGTAAGCAATCAAACTTTCAATTTTAAAACTTCTATAAAATGAACTCAGCAAGATGTGCTGTTTTGAGAAGGTACCCAGCAAAGGAAAATGACTCTTGGTGGCTCACATTGTTGTGGGGCTTGTTTGCGTTGCTGTGTAGTTGTAATGGAAAATGAATAAAAATAAAAATCCCGGGGCCCTTTTTGGCCAGCACTTGAGAAGTTAATCCCACTGTCCTGGCAGAATTCCAGTTCAGATCACTGCATTCTGGTGGCAGAGGAGGGTGCAGTTTTTAGTGGCTGTAACTCTGCTTTGCCTCTTTTTCAGCACCACGTGCTATGAATGAGGGCTATGCTTCAGTGGGACTCAGAATCTGTCTCCCCTAATCATAGTGGGAAGTAGGCCCAGCCCTTCTAAACATAACCATTTGGTTTAATGTTGCAACAACAAACAAATCCATTAACATTATCGAGTATATAGGAGTTCCATATTCTCCCTCTTTATTAAGATACATTTCAGGTACAGAGAAAGTACAATATTATAATAAACACCCATATACTCACCATTGAGAAATAAAATGTTACTGGTAGAACGTAGTTCTTTGTGTGCTCTTTGAAGTCATTCTCCTGGGATTAGGAAATTAAACTGGTCCAAGGACCAGCCAAGAAGATATTTGCTACAATCAAAATCTTTGAATGTGGCTCTATCCCTGTAGCTCAGTGGTTAGAGTGCCAGCCATATGCACTGAGGCTGGTGGGTTTGAACCCAGTCCAGGCCAGCTAAACAACAATGACAACTACAACAACAACAAAAACAAAAACAGCCAGGCACTGGGGTGGGTGCCTATAGTCCCAGCTACATGGGAGGCTGAGGCAAGAGGATCGCTTAAGCCCAAGAGTTTGAGGTTGCTTGTTATGAGCTGTGATGCTACAGCACTCTACAGAGGGTGACATAGTAATACTCTGTCCTCCCGCCCCCCAAAAAAATATTTGAATGTGTTGCTCTTTGAGTGCTTCTACAGTCATTGAATCATGGATTCCTAGCATTATAATATTCTTCAGGAAACATGTAGTGTAGTGTATTTCTAAGACTCCCATATGTATATTCCCTCTCTTTGTTTTATAACATTTTATGGTGCAGATGTAAAATGTTTCTATATCTGAATTACTGAGTTTATCTGCCCTCCACATCTATATGCTTTTGTTGCTTCTTTTAATGGCTAATGTTTAACTCTCTTTCCCATAGGAAATTTATTGCATTTCATGGTGTAAAGAATGGATCCAAGCTAATTCTTCTCCATACAAATAATCTTCCATTCCCAACAATGTTTATTGAACAGTGATTTTACAATTGTGTGACTTCAGCAAATGGCTTACCCTCTATGAAAATCAGCTTTCAGTATCTGGAAAAATAGTAACAATAATGATACCTACCAGATAGACTTGTCCTTTGTATGTAATGAGACAACATGTGAAAAGTTCCAAGCACATTGTAAGCATGGCAAATACATGTCTAATAAATGTTGTCTTCTGTTTTATGTCCCTTCCTTTTCATCTGCATCAGCCTATTTTTTCCTAGAACGCTTTTATGTACAAATGAAATCCAACCTTGCTGGAATGGTCCAAAGGTTGTCTATCCCAGGTTTTATATTAGGAAGCTACTAAGTAGAAAGGTTAGGGAAACAGAAGGATGGGCAGGCACTTAATGGAAAAAAGCCACCTTAAAGACACATGTGCTGTGACTGTAGGCCTCCTCTCTCTCCTCAGGTCAGAGAATCCCCTTTGGTGGCCTTAAAATGCTCCTCTCCCTAATGCCATGTTAGATCTTTGGAAGAAATCTGATTTCTGAGGATAAAACTCTAGGTGTGGGTTGTTTTATTTTGGGGACTGGGTCAGGGTAGGAGTTGGCTGTGGGTTTGCTGCATTCCAGGAAGAGGGAGGACTGCTTTCCTCCAATGAGTCATGAAAGAGAAACGTCTAGTGTTTGCAAACGTCCCCAGCAAAGCCTCGGCTTTCTTATACTCCACCCATCCCCCACCCATGCCCATTGGACCCACCTGAGAAGATTTAAATGATAAGCTCCAAGGCCAAACACGAGGCCATGGCTCTACCACAGTTTGCCATGGAAAGCAGCTGAGAGAAGGAACAGTTTGTTGTCTTGTACCTCTGGAACTGCAGCATGTGAGACACAGGACAGGACCTTACAATGCGTGTATCTGTCTCAGGACATGCTCTGGGCGGTGCAAGATGATCAGGTGAAAGAAATGGGCTTTCACCAGGGGCCTGAGATCTGCAGAGGGTTGGCAGATATGCCATGGTTGGAGAAGTAGTAGAGGGGGTTGCAGAAAAGAAGGCAAGGGCTAGGGAGTGAGGGTAAGTCTTGCAACTGAGGGAAGCCATGATCTGCTTCTTTCAGGGGAAGATGAAGGATGAACAGGCTTGAGAGGGACGGAGAAGTTGGGGGTGTGCTGGAACAAACCACTGCCTCAGCCTCAGTAGAATGCTTGAGCCAGATGGGGCTTGTGATGCGTCCTCCCAGATGGAATGGATCTGGTATGTCAGACATGCTTCTCTTAGGATACATAGTGTCCCCCTCACTCCCTCTCTCCAAAATCAGGAGAGAATCACAAGGTGACTTGGGAGGGCAGCCAACCTCCTGGGATCTTTTGTCAACCAACTATCAGGTAACTACAGCAGGATCACAATAGAAGACAAAAACATGCCTCTCCCCCCCGCCCTTTTTTCTATTGTGGGACTTCAAGGGAGCGAGCTGGTTAGCTTGGGAACAAAGATCCTATTCTAGGAATTTGTCCACAGCAACCCTATCCATTGCCTGCACCATCCTTGGATTTCTGCCAGACTGAAACTCAACCTGCTCCAGGCTGTTACCACTACTGCAGACTGACACCCTGTCACCCCCAAGGAAGGGAGAATCAGACGATCTCATCATTTAAAATTCAAATTTCATTTAATCTTCATTTTCCAGTAGGCTCAGAAGGCCATGTCTTCTCTGCATTTTAAGTATTTCACTGTTTAAGGTCTAAGCACCTTGGGGGGTGAGGAATAAGGGCAGCTGAGAACTTCTGAAATCTTTCCACAAAAATCAAAGAACAAACCGACTAGAAGGAAAAATAGCGGCTATATTTAAACTCCATTATCCCATCAGGGAGCTATGGTTTTGAGAACCATTCCACAGTACTTTGTTTGGCACTAGTGTATGGGTTTCTCTCTTTCTCTCTCTCTTTCTTTCTTTCTTTCTTTCTCGATGGCAACCTTTTTTTTCAGAGCAGTCCAAAAGAAGTCCGGAGTTTCATTAATTGATTTGGTAGATATTTATTGAGCATATGTGCATACCTGGCACTGCACTAGGCTCTAGGGACACAAAGCAAATAAGGGATCACTCAAGGTCCTCAATGCAAATAATCATGCATTTATTCAAGAATTTTTTACCACGTGCCTTCTAAGTGCACTTGATCTCTGTTCTCCTGGGGTTTATAATCTGGTGGAAGAAGACAAATGATTCAAGGTGATAAGTACTATGAAAGAGACTATTATGAGATTTCATATGCACATTGGTCCATTTGCTATTATTATTATTATTTTGAGAGAGAGCGTCTCACTATGTCACCCTGGGTAGAGTGCTGTGGTGTCACAGCTCACAGCAACCTCAAACTCTTTTTTTTTTTTTGAGACGGAGCCTCAAGCTATCCCCCTGGGTAGAGTGCCATGGCATCACAACTCATAGCAACCTCCAACTCCTGGGCTCAAGCGAGTCTCCTGCCTCTGCCTCCCAAGTAGCTGGGACCATAGGCGCCCGCCACAATGCCCGGCCATTTTTTGGTTGCAGCCATTATTGTTGTTTGGCGGGTCCGGGCTGGGGATTCGAACCTGCCACCTTAGGTGTATGTGGCTGGCGCCTTAGCTGATTGAGCCACAGGTGCCGAGCCATTGAGCCACAGGTGCCGAGCCCAAACTCTTGGGCTTAAGTGATTCTCTTGTCTCAGCCTCCCAAGTAGCTGGGACTACAGGGACTCGCCACAGTGCCCAGCTATTTCTTGGTTTTAGTTGTCATTGTTGTTTGGCAGGCCCAGGCTGGGTTTGAACCCGCCAGCTCTGGTGTATGTGGCCAGTGGTCCTAGCTGCTGAGCTATAGACGCTGAACCCCATTTGCTATTATTTCTGCTCAAAATGTTGCTCTTCTTGGTTCCAAATATTCAAATGGTTCCATTTTATTCTTGGCTCACTTCTTGGAGGGAAGTGACCCTCAATACTGGCCTCTTTCCTGTCACACTCACATGTGAGTCCATGACCCAGTCAAGTAGAGATGTCAGGTCAGAAGTGGGGTATACTGACATACAAATGTGCATGTCATCAATACGTAGGTGGGGTATAAAGCAGGGGCCTAAAGAAAGACTGTACATAGGAAAACTGCATCCTGAGCCCTGAGACACTCCACGTTTAAAGTTAAGTAGAAGAAGCACATGAAAGAAGGTTGAACAGGATCAGCCAGAGAGGTAGAAGGAAAGCCTCAGTTACTACCATACTAGGGTTGAGTAACATGCAAAGTGCTTTATGAAACAGAGCAACACAACTGATTTCTGAGGTGAAGAGGACGAAAGTGACAGAGAAGGTCACTGTCAAGAAAGACTTCCAAGGAGAGCTGGAATTTGAGCCTTCATCTTGAAGAACAATAGTTGTTCACCAAGCAGATCCAGGCAGAAGGAACAGCCTGGGTAGAGGCACATAGGAGTACAGAAGTGTTCATTGTGGTAGAAGCAACACCTACGTATTGAAGGGGAGGTTATGTGGATATATGGCGGATGAAACTGAAAACTACAATGGAAAAATCTAGGGCACCTCTGAAGTTTCTGGTGTTCTGTGCTAGTTACTTCTGCTTCCTACAAAGCAGTCATATCTTTGACTTTCCTCTGAAGTGAACATCTTTTGTTTGGAAGACTGGATATTTCCAAACCCTTCTTCTTATAATAGTGCCAGACTATTCCTCTGGGCCTTGTTTTTCTGGGTGTGGGTCCTGAACTAGCAGCATCAAGATCACCTAGGAACTTGTTAGAAATGCAAATGCATGGCTCAGCACCTGTGGCTCAAGTGGCTAAGGCGCCAGCCGCATGCACCTAAGGTGGTGGGTTTGAATCCAGCCCAGGCCCGCCAAAAACAACAATGATGGCTGCAACCAAAAAAAAAAAAAAAATAGCCGGGCGTTGTGGCGGGCGCCTGTGGTCCCAGCTACTTGGGAGGCTAAGGCAGGAGACTCACTTGAGCCCAGAAGTTGGAGGTTGCTGTGAGCTGTGATGCCATAGCGCTTTACCCAGGGGGATAGCTTGAGGCTCTGTCTCAAAAAAAAAAAAGAAATGCAAATGCAAATTCAGTAGGCCCACCCCAGACCTACTGAATGAGAATTCTGGAGGTAATACCCAGCAGTAGGCATTTTTAGAAGCCATCCAGGTGATTCTGGGGCAAAACCACTGTTGTCAGGAACCATTTCCCTACTGTTGATCTGTGCAGTTCAGATGAGACTGACCATAGTCTTTGCTTCCAGGGATAGATACATGACATGAAGAAAATCTTAGGTCTTTCTCTCCAACAAAAGTGTCAGACTGGTGAATTGCAAACTAGAGATTCTAGAAGCCATGTCTGCCACCTGGAGAAAGTCTGCCTGAAAGTAAAAAACCAAAGGAAAGAGGTAGCACCAAGAGATGCCCAATGATTTTTGAGCACCTAGATCAAGGTGGTCTGTTCTGAATTTGGAATATACTCCCAATAAGTTTCTTTTTTATAAGCATAGGCTAGTAAGTTGGTGAGCCCAGGAATTCGAGACTAGCCTGAGCAACGTAACAGGACCCTGTCTCTACAAAAAATAGAAAAATTGGCCACGCAAAATGGATCATGTCTATAATACTAGCACTCTGGGAAGCTGAGGTGGGAGGATCGCTTGAGCTTAGGAGTTTAAGACCAGACTGAGCAAGAGTGAGATCCCATCTCTACTAAAAATAGAAAAACTAGCTGGGTGTGGAGGTGCATGCATAGTCCCAGCTACTTGGGAAGCTGGGGCAGGAAGATCACTTGAGCCCAAGAGTCTGAGGTTGCTGTGAGTCATGACAATGCCATAGTACTCAACCCTAGGCAACAGAATAAGACTCTTTCTTAAAAAAAGAAAAAAAAGAAAGAAAAAAAAAAGAAAAATATCTGGGCATGGTGGTGCACATCTATAGTCCCAGATATTTGGGAGACTGAGGCAGGAGGATCACTTGAGCCCAGGAGTTCAAGGTTGCAGTGAGCTATGATGATGTCACTATACTCAAGCCTGGACAACAGAAGGAGACCTGTTTAGAAAAAAAAAAAAAGCGAGTTGGGTTTTTAACATTCAGTCATCAAAAGAATGCTTATTAATGTGGCCAGGTGCAGAGGTTCATGCCTGTAATCCTAGCACTCTGGGAGACCGAGGTAAGAGACTCCGTTGAACTCAGAGGAGTTTGAGACTAGCCTGAGCAAGAGTGAGACCCCCATCTCTGATAGATTCAAATGGAGGGACCTGCCCAAATAGAAACAACTCACATGAATAGAATGTGCCTACTCCCATCCTTCTGACCCCTTAAATCCCCATCCACCTTAACCCATGTGCTGACTTCCTTCTTGAACTCAGCTCACTTGCACCTGCAACCTCGTGGAATAAAGGCTGATGTTGCCCACACAGAACCTGGACTCTGTTTCCTTTCATTCACATTTTAGAATAATCTTTTATTTTTGGCCTTTGATCTCTCAATCTCTACCAAAAATAGAAAAACTAGCTGGACTTTGTGGCAAGTGTCCATAGTCTCAGCTTCTCAGGAGGCTGAGGCACAAGAATCTCTTGAACCCAAGAGTTTGAGGTTGCTATAAGCTATGAAGACTCCACAGTACTCTACTCAGGGTGACAGAGTGAGTCTCTGTCTCAAATTTTACCTTTTTACCTTTTGGGGTTTTTTTTTGAGACAGTCTCAAGCTGTTGCCCTGGCTAAAGTGCTGTGGTGTCACAGCTCATAGCATCCTCAACCTCTAGGGCTAAAGCAATTCTCTTGCCTCAGCCTCCCAAATAGCTGGGACTACAGGCACTCGCCACAATGCCTGGCTATTTTTTTGTTGCAGTCATCATTGTTGTTTAGGAGGCCTTGGCCAGGTATGAACCTGCCAGCCTTGGTGTATGTGGCTGGTACCCTACCCACTGAACTACAGGCACTGCCTGGAAGGCAAATTTTAGAAAAGACGTTAGACATTCTGTTAAGTTTAGCTAATCCTCAGATGCTAAATTAATACTTTGTGAACATATAGAAAAAGTGGTGGTCACTAGGGGCTAGTGTGTGTTCAGTAACACAAGCCATACCAAAGTGAATGCATTTCCACGAAAGATCACTAGAATGTGGACTTGGATTTGTCTACTGTTGTAGACAATGTATCTGAACCATAGTTCTCTTGGTAAGTTCTTAAGGACAAAGCAGAGAAATGTGGGCAAGATAAAAGTGCAGTAGACTAATGTCTAAATAATGACCTTAACTGACTTTAAATGACAAAAAAGTTTAAATAGTGCAGGCAATCTGCCCATCATTCTACTCAACAAACATTTGTTCCAGAGTCTGAGATAACAGATGTGACTTGGTTGAGTAGCCTTAGTTCTCATATAAGCATCTTACTGTGCCAGTTCTGCATTGTTTCTAGTACGGAAATGGGTATTTTTCATGTATCATGACTCTTAAGTCAAGTTGGCTACATCAGGTGCTCAACCAAAGGAAGAATGATCTGTTCCAACACTGCATCATAATGTATTATGAAAGATAAGGAGGGCAGGGAGTGCCTTATAAGATTTTTCACTTTACTGACTTTGGGACCTATAGTCAAGTTGATTTATAAGAGCTGAACATTTAAATCCAGTTGACTGGTTGTTTTCCATCTGGAATGAATGTCTGGAAGTATGATTCCATATAGAAGTCATGCTTATCAAAGTTGTGTGTAACTCAAAGCTGGGATGTATGGCTAAGAAGATAAAGACTCCAAAATACCAGAATGGACTCTCAACATGGGCCAAAACAAGCCATAAGAACATTCTATAATAGGCAGAGTTCAGTACCTATGCTTATTTTTTATTTTATTTTATTTTTTTGAGACAGAGCCTCAAGCTTTCCCCCTCGGTAGAGTGCCATGGCATTTCAGCTCACAGCAACCTCCAACTCCTGGGCTCAAACAAGTCTCCTGCCTCAGCCTCCCAAGTAGCTGGGACCACAGGCGCCCGCCACAACGCCCAGCTATTTTTTGGTTGCAGCCGTCATTGTTGTTTGGCGGGCCCGGGCTGGATTGGAACCCACCACCTTAGGTGTATGTGGCTGGTGCCTTAGCTACTTGAGCCACAGGCGCTGAGCCAGTACCTATGTTTAAAAAAAAGATCAACAGTGGGGGGAAGAGGGGGCTGGATGTTCCCACTGAATGGGCACGATGTAGAGTATATGGCACACCTTTTGGGTTTAGGACATAGCTACAAGAGGGACTCTATCTAACAAATTCAAACATTGTGATTTGGTTGTTTGTACCCTCACATTAACCTGAAATTTAAAAAGAAAAAAAAATTTTTTTTGACAGAGTCTCACTGTGTCACCCTTGGTAGAGTGCTGTGATGTCATAGCTCACAGCAACCTCAAACTCTTGGGCTCAAGTGATTCTCTTGTCTCAGTGTCCTGAGTAGTAGAGACTACAGTAGGCACCTACCACAACCCTGCCTGGCTATTTTTAGAGATGGGGTCTTGCTCTCAAACTCCTAAGCTAAAGCAAGCCACCTGCCTCAGTCTTCCAGAGTGCTAGAATTACAGATGTGAGCTGCTGCACCACCACCCCCCAAAAAAAAAATTAACAGTGCAAGTACCTGGTAAAATGATTTAACATGACTGCAGTTTATTTTAATTATGTATTTGTTTGTTTGTTTGCTTTTTGAGACAGAGTCTTAAGCTGTCACCCTGGGTAGAGTGCTGTGACATCATAGCTCAGAGCAGCCTCCAACTCTTGGGCTCAAGCAATCCTCTTGCCTCAATTTTTCTATTTTTAATAGAGACAGGGTCTAGCTCTGGCTCAGGTTAAGTCTTGAACCTGTGAGTTTAAGCAATCCACCTGCCTCGGCCTCCCAGAGTGCTAGGATAACAGGCATGAGCCACTGTGCCCAGCCTATTGATTGATTTTGAGATAGTCTTACTTTGTCCCTCTCACTAGAGTAGCTCACAGCAACCTCAAACTCTTGGATTCAAGAGATCCTCTTGCTTCAGTCTCCCAAGTAGCTGGGATTCCAAGGTGCCTGCCACAACACCCAGCTAGTTTTTCTATTTTTGTAGAGATGGGGTCTTGGTCTCACTTAGGGGGGTCTTGAACTTCTGAGCTCAAGCAATTCACCAACCTTAGCCTCCTAGAGTGCTAGGATTACATGCGTGAGCCACCACTCCCAGTGTGTTATGACTACAGTTTATATTTATAAGACTTAGTTTTAAGTTGATTGTTAACATAAATCAGTAACATGCGGGGGGGAAAGATCCAGAACAAAGGTGAGCAGTGAAAATCTTCAGTACCAGACCATGCCCTGACTTTTGTGTTCAATATCAGACTCCTGTAGAACTGAACAACAGAGATACTGAGGAATTGGCAGGCTCATGCTACAGAGAAAGCAGTGCAGTCCCCGAGAAAAGAGACATTTAACATGCTGGATATCTTGAAATACTCAAAGGGATCTCATACAGAAGAGAAATTAAACTTTTTCAAAGTGGCTCCACAGACTAACAAGAACAAAGTATAGAAGAAGTTAACTAATTGGAGGTGGATTCACCCCAGAATGAGATGCCTTTAATGATTAGAGCTGTCCAAATATGGAACAGACTATCTTCTGCTTTCTCCATTGCTTTATAGGAGGTCTGCAGAGGGGTTGGGAAGTTGGCTGGGCCTCTTGCAAGTCACTCTTTTCCACTGGCCTTTTCTGTCTGACTAGCTTTTTGAAGTACCTGCCTTGTGGCAGCAAATGCCCTCCTTTATCAATGCCTTTGAAGCTCTTTGATCAAATCATTCATCTTTCTGAATCATAGTTTCTCTTTTTTTTCTTTCTATCCTCAACCAATTGAAAATGATTGCAACCTTTGCTGGAAAATACTTTTCTTACTTTAAAAAACCCTTGTTAACAAAAGGCAAGTGTAACACAATGCATAAAATAAAGTGAGCACAGGTTTATTTTTTCCCCTCCATATGAGAACCTAAATATTTCTGCCTTTGAAATGTTAGGTTATGATACATTTTGGTAACCCATAAACAACAGTTTTTAGAGACACCAAAGGTTGAGGAATCATTAATTTTTTTTTTTTTTTGAGACGGAGCTCAAGCTATCCCCCTGGGTAGAGTGCCATGGCATCGCAGCTCATAGCAACCTCCAACTCCTGGGCTCAAGCGAGTCTCCTGCCTCTGCCTCCCAAGTAGCTGGGACCACAGGCGCC
>CAUYQV010187267.1:0-40389 GCA_963574575.1 Galagoides demidoff | reverse complement strand
GCCTGTGGTCCCAGCTACTTGAGAGGCAGAGGCAGGAGACTCGCTTGAGCCCAGGAGTTGGAGGTTGCTATGAGCTGTGATGCCATGGCACTCTACCCAGGGGGATAGCTTGAGGCTCCATCTCAAAACAAAAAAAAATAGAAAAGAGTGAACAAGAGCGGGAAAAGAAGTGAACATAAAGAGGTGCTTCTTGGAGACCAGGAGCACTGTGGACGTGTCAGTTAAAATCAAGCAGGGAAAAGAGGAGCAGGGTAGCACCTGGTGACTTGACCATCCCAGGGATGCCCACTGGAGCTGCGTTGTCCCCAGTTAGGCAGGGGAAGCTGGGGAGGAAGGGTGCCACTCTGCCTGTGACTTTTCAGGGAATTAATATGGCTAAGAAAAATTAATTGTTGGAAAAACAGGGTTGGCTCTGTTCCTCTGCGGCAGAGCCTTTCCCGTTGCAGAACCAGACCCAGCTGCTTGCAGAAGGCTTAGGGCTGTGAGCCAGGAGGCAAGAAGCTGCTTCAGCCAGTGATTTTAAATTTGTTTTTTTTTTTTTTTTTTAAGTGGGAGAGGGATTTTGGCCACAGTGAGAGAAGTTAGAGAGTGATGGGAGCAGGAGCTGAACTAGAGAAATTTTTAATCTTCATTGTCCCCCCAGTGTAGCTGTCTTGGGAAGTTTATGAGTGCTCCACAAGCTAACATACTGCACTGGCAGCAGGTTTTTTGTATAGCCCAGGAAGGCAGAATTAAATCCTTTTAGGAGAGAGTTTCAGGAACAGTTTTCTGGGAAAAAAAATAACAGACCTACTAGAAAGGAAAGATGCTACCGTGGTATTAAGTTCCTCATAATTAGAATGAGTTTAAACAAACGGGAGGGAACGTTGTAGGAGATCGAACAGCGGATGGGCAGAATTTCCTGAGCTGTGGCCCGCAGTTGGGCTCCTTCAAAATTAACTGGGGTCCCGTTAAAATTGCATATTTCTGGGCTTCCTCTCAGACTTTCTTCTGGGCTTTCTCTCAGAGTTAGCATTGGACAACGTCTTTGATTAGGACTGGAATCTGAGTGCTCTCTGAAACTCTTTTACATTCTAAGGACCAGGCTTACAGAGTTATGCAACGATGACTTCCTAGGAGACTTTTTAATTCTGAGACTTTGCCATTTAGCTTCAAAGACTACTTTTGCTGTTGACAGGGTATGCAACTTTCAACAAATCATTTGATCCCCTAATCAATCATTTGATCCTCATGTATCTGGATGATCTCTGCTGCATTTGGGGAACTTAAAAAATCAATATGCCTTGTTGGACCCTGCCCCCTGAAATTTCTGATTCGGCGAGTCTGGTGTAATTTATATGGTCAGATAGATTTGGCGACCATTAAATTAAATTACTTCTAAAGATTTAGTAGTTTTAAATTTTCATGAGCTTATTTTATTTAAAGTTATTGCTGATATGCTATGGCCATCTTATCCCTATCTAATTTAGTGGGGATGTTTTAGGAGCTGGCTGCCTTTCCTGAACCAAATTCTGGTTATTTTATTTATTTTCCAAAACCACAATGAAGTGGACATTATCTAGGAATATGCTTTTGTTTTCTCTCATACATGTCGTACTAAATTAATCTTCTACAAATACTAATTTTCGCAGTAACGAAAGATGTCCAAGCATTACCTACTTTGAAGTGCTCTTTTAGAAGAGATGGCATTCTCTAATTGCAAGGGGCACCTGTACTAACATGGCTTCTCAGTGGTAAGGGTGGTGCTGGAGGACTGCTTGTACCACATCTGTGGATAATACCGGAGGGATTTTTATCAAGTGGAGAATTCTTCTAACGCTTTTTTAAAATTTATTTTCCAGAACAGAAATTATGGACTATAATGCATTTGCATCACAATCCTCTCTGTCTTACTTGGAATACCATGGGACAAAAGGTTTTCTAGTCTTGTATTGAAACGGATGAGTCAGGCACACATGACCCTATACACAAGGAAATTGTAAGAGAGGAAATAGATTACACATGTTTTTCTACATGTAGCAGATATATAGCTCTTATCTTAGAAGAAGTTCAGAGAATATAGTATATCTTACATTGAAAAGGTACAGTTATCAAATAGATCTGATCTTGGGAGAAGGAAAAAAATCATCACATGGTACTTTCAGGGCCCTCAGACTCCGTAAGGGAAATTTCCAAAGGTTTTCTATTCCACAAAGTTAGAGAGTTGTTTACACAATTGTCTCACCAACATCAAAAAGAGTTGTTGTTGTTATTATTATTATTATTATCATTATTATTATTATTATTTTGAGATAGTCTCGCTCTATTGCCCAAGAGTAGAAAGTCCTGACATCATAGCTCACAGCAACCTCAAATTCCTGGGCTCAAATGATCCTTCTGCCTCTGCCTCCTGGGTAGCTGGGACTATAGGCACCCACCACAGCGCCCGGCCAGTTTTTCTACTTTTAGTAGAGGTGGGGTCTCACTCTTTTCTCAGGCTAGTTGTGAACTTGTGAGGTCATGTAAACCACCTTCCTCGACCTTCCTGAGTGCTAGGATTACAGATGTGAGCCATTGTCTCTGGCCCAAAGTGAGTTACTAAATGTAAACTCCTATGCTTGTGGCTTTTTTCTAAAGAAAGTATAGATAGATGTCCATAAATGACCCTTGCTGTTATAAACACCATTTTTTCATTTAATTTTTTCATTCCTCCATTTAGTCAGTATTTATTGAGAATATACTAGATGATATTAGTATATGCATTAGTATATACAGTATGAAGTACTGTACTAAGCATTGTCAAGAACTTAAAATAGCATCACACATCATAAGTACTTTTTGTCAGAGTTAAAAATATAGTAGGGTACTCTGGGCAAGTTCAAATGAAAGGCTGCATAACAGCAGGAGATATACAGACAATGTCACAGGCAGTACATATGATGAAGTGCCAAGTAAGTGGGCAGATGTGTGCCAGAAAAATACCTGTGTTTCGTTTCTTGATGCCTCCTACAAACCAGAGGGAATCTGTCCTTCTCTTCTTCTGTCCGTCCTTTGGTATTAGGTTCAACTCCAGGAAAACCATCCTCAGAAAACATTGTGTTAGTATCTAGCCTGATCATCAAGCTTTCCTTTTCTGGCCCCTTAAGTCTGTCTACCTGCCCACATTGCTGGACATTTCTGGTGCTTATACATCATTTCATGCCAGCATCCTGCATGGTATTTCTACTCATGTATTTACCTTGAATTTGCATCAAGAATCCTTTTGTTGCGAGACATAGAAACCTAGTTTGACTTAGATGTGGATGAATCCAAAGTTCCATTTATGTCGGCACACTATCTCACTGTCTCTCAGCTCTGGGATTTCCCTTCATTGACTTCAAACCGTGGTGCTCTTGTTAGGTGGTAACAAGGAGTGCTCATTGCAGCAGCCAGCTGACATTTCTGCAGTGCTATCTTTTTAAAAGGATAATGCCTATTATGCTCCCACTTTCAGCACATATCCTGGGGAGGAAGTTAACTACCCATCCTTAACCAACAACTATGATCTAGGTAATTGGTTTTGTATTCACTCCTGGAGCTGAAAGATAATAGGTACCCAAAGACATGCTGGGCTGGTAAAAACCAGTATATGGTCCCTAAACTTGCCTGTTGGAGTATAATAAAAGAGACATAATTTTGTAAACATTCTAATTGCCTTTAGTGCTATAATAAACATATGCCTGGCTGTATATCGCCCTTCCCAGATAATACTCACCAGTCTCTAAAATGTAGCAAGAGAGATAGAAAGCAATAACTCACTCTGTCAAATTAACAGAGGAGACTTTACTTGAACACCCCAAACACTTTAACTCTATTGTACAATGTAAAACTGGCATGTGCTTTTTATTGTTATTTACAGCTGCCAGTGATTATTTATGCCATGGGCAAGTAAAATGCTGTCAAGGGAATCCTGTAATAATTAGTTTCAAAGGTATATGTGCACATGAATGGGAAAGGAAGTAATTAAAAGCAAATTTGCACGTTGTCGCCAAGTACATTTACTGTAAGGTAAATATATTTATTTTTAAAATTCCATTGGAACTATATCGAAGCTATATTTTCTCTTGTAATTGAGTTTACTAACACGTGTCCCTGGGAATATTCACAGGCTTGGTTAATAATGGAGTGACTTTTAGGACATTTTATTATTTGAAACTTAGCACAAAACTCAGAAATGCGCCGGTCAATTTAGAAAAAAAAAAAAAGAAGAAAACTATAATAATTAAATGATGTGGTGGGTCGAGAATAGCTGAGAAGACTCTTCGTCTATTTTCCTGGCCTCCTAATGGAATATCCTTCAGATAACTTTTGCAAATTGCTACCTGAAATAGGAGAAAGGACTCTGACTTTCGATTTAGGCCAGACGTGGATTCGAATCTTGCCTCTATCATTGACTGGCCAAGTAACCATGGTAAAATCTTAGTTTTCTTATTCATATGATGGAATTCAAACAGCTATTTCATACTGTTGATAACAGTATTAACTGACACAATGTTCATAAAATGCTTAATGAAGTGCCCGGCAAAACAGAAACCCTCAGCGAGGGTTGGTTCCCTTTGTTTAATTTGTATGCATTTCCATTTGTATGAAGTTCTATACCAGAAATAAATGAAGATGACAGACAAATCCTTTCTACAGATTATTTCATTGGCAGTACATTCTATTATGCAGCATATAGTGATTTAACTATGGAGGTTTCCGAGGGAAGTAGTGGATTAACTGAGAAAGGGGCACGAGGGACCTTTCTGCAGATGATGGAAATGCTGTACGTCTTGACCGGTGTGATCTTGCAAAGGTATATACATTTGTCAAAACTCATCAAAGGTTATCTTATACAACTGCATTTTATTGTTTGTAAATTTTACTTTAGGAAAGAAGAAAAGGGAATGCAGAACAGTATGTGTCCTTATACAACATCAGAACAATCCAAGGGCCCCAAGTTTCCATCCCCCAACCTTCTATATAGTTGACATGTAGGATAGAAAAAAGAGGTTCTAGCTAGTACCCAGTGGGTCCAGGTCCTGCTCACGGAGGTGTGGTGCCTGCCCTCCTCCTCCCCACCCGTCCTTCCCTCCTCCTCTTCCTCCTCTCTTTTTTTATTTCTCTTCTGCCTTCCCTGCCTTCTTCCTCCCACCCAATGTATATTTATTTTAACAATAAAAAAATGCATACACACATTAAAAGCATCAAGAAAAATATTTATACTTAATCATTTATTCTTCCAGCTATTTCCATCATTGACTTAATTTCTCTTTTACCATACATTTGAGTTGATGTGATTATACCTTTTGAAGCCCACTGTTAACGTCATCATAAGCATTTGTCTACTAACATCCTTTCTAAAGATTATTTCATCCGCAGTACATTCCATTAGGCAGCATATAGTAATTTAGCTGTTCATTCTGTGAGCATGGCTTTTTAGATAATGTTAATTTTACTTTTTAAAACAACTTTGAGGAGCATCTTTGTATCTACATCTTTTAAAATTATTTAAAAAAATTTTAATCAAAGTTACACAGGTACATGTTTTAAACAGTCAAATATTTTGTACAAGGCAAAAAACAAGAAAACACAAAAATCCCAAAACATTTTGCCCTATCCCTTTCCCTCATTACTATAAGTTTCCTCTCCCTGGAGGTAACCACTTAATATTGTCGTACTTTTATTTATTTATTTATTTTTGGAATTTCATTCTTTATGTCTAATTTGTATGCTTATTTTGGCATTTGCTAATTTTTAAATTTTGAACATGGTCTGTTGAATTCCCATGATGAAAAATGAAATTGATGTATTGCGTATACCACTCTTCACCATGTACCACACCCCCCTATCCATGCATCATCTCAATAGAGTTGTGAAGGTCTATAACCCATTAAGTATTACTTTGTCTTGCTTTGAAAAGGCAGTTGTGGTTAAGAGTAGAATTTGAACATTCCTCATTTCTATGATGAATTATTATCTTAATATAATCTTAACGACACCTTAGCCTCATTACGACTTTTGACATGTCTGGATATATTTAAAGCTATTACATATTGACGGATAAATCACCTTTTTATGTTCTTATATGACCTCAGACTTTCTAATCAGCCTTCTGGAAGAAAGACAGAGTACACTGTCATGGAGGCTTCTCAGTGGCTAGGGCTTCAATGTTGATAACATTAATAATACCCATATGTGAGGCTTCATTCAGAGAAGCAGAACAAGAAGGGTGTAAATATTAAGACAAAGCAGTGAAAATATTAAGAATGCCACGCTGAATATATATATCTATATTAATACACATAGTATATATGTATATGTTATTGCAAAGATTTGACTTTATGCAGCTGTGGAATCCAGTTGAGTAGTCTGAAAGATTATATTGTCTTTGTTTCTAATTCTGTACTTTGAAATCCACAGTACAAATACTCGGGAAGGGAAATTGTGTATGATGGGGTGGAGCAAGAACAAGATGGAATCTACAAGCTGTAGCCCATGAAGATATGTTGAAATCTTTATAGTTCTTATGCCTCCTCTGAGAGACGTGGGTGTCCTGGCAAAGCCATGGTGTAAGACACGCCTCTGCCCAGGAAACAGAGGTGTGGAAGGAGGATCTAGGGGAAAGTAGAGCATTTGTGAACCTGGCTGTTGCCTCATGCCAACATGATGAGTCAGCAGATCTATTAATGTCTATGAGCTCTACAATGACTGTTCTTTTGTCTTTTCTGGGACATGGGATTATATAAGGACAGAAACTTAGTGCACGTGTGTTCTTGCTGTCCTGCTTATGGTGTTGATGGATGCTTTTAATTGAGTCGTGGGGTTCGGGCTAGATGAGTTTCAAAATAGGGCACTGTGAAAACTCACTACTTATTATATGTGTGACCTTGGGCAGCCTCCCAAAGCACAAAGGGCTAAGAGATTCCTTGAGAAGAGAAAACCACAAAGCAGTGAAATTATTAGGGAATTAAAAGGGAAATGCAGATGCAACAGTGAGAAGGAGCAGATTGAGAGCAGAAGATGGCACAATCATAGAACTAGATGAACAGACAGAGCAATGGATGTAGATATCTACAGATGCCTATTAGTCATCCAGATAAAGATGTTTAGTAGGTAGTAGGATGATAGAGTCTAGAGTTTACAAAATAAGAGACCAGGGCTGGAGAAATCCATCTGCAAGCCATCAACATATAAATGGCATTTAAAACCATGGGACTAGATGAGATCACCACGGGAATAAATGTAAATAGAAAAGATAAGCTGAACAGAATTTAGAGAGAAGGCTGATGAGGGGCAGTCTTCAAAGAATTCTGAAAGCCAGAAAGGTAGGAGGAAAACCAAGTGGTGTGGGATCCTGGAAGTGAAGTGAAAAATATGTTTTAAGGACCAGGATCTGTCCATTGCGTTTAAAAACATGAAGGTCTTTGGTGATCTTTGCACTAAATGAATCGGGAGCCAATTTTATTGGGAAATTAAGCTGACCTTCTCCCTGTCCTGTAGTGGAACCCAGGTGGGTACACTGAACTAAGTGCTTGGACGCAGACAGAAATAGGACATAGTATCAGAAGAAGTACCCAGCCAGACTGGGTACAGGAATGAGAATGTAACCCCGGGGAGCTCACTGATGCATAGGAGCCAGGAGGTCGACAGTCTTCATATTACATTCCATATCTTATCCTGGAGAGGCCGTGACAGCTTGTCTCCCATTTGTCTGATACTGAGGGATTTTTTAAAGTTAACTATTCATGTTCTTTTATTTAACATGGCCTGTGCATGTAATTCCAAATAAGACGCTTTTGAGTCTCATTTAAGGAGTTAAGATATCTCCCGTAAGACCTCTCAAAGCAGTTTCTTTTTAGTACTCAGCATCACATGGCTATCTTGGTAATTATGTTTATTAAATGAATTAGTGAGTGGAGAAAAACGTAGTCATTTATTTTTCCTTTGGGGCAATATGAACCCTCAGTTTATTCTGATATTGAATGTTGCGCAGCCTTACAACTTGGTTTTTTTTCCAACGATGATTTGATTTGCTAATGCATCCTGTGATACTGTCTAAATTGCTGGCAGATGCCTTCAGGAAAGAAGGGTCAGCCCTCTTACTGTCTGAGTGTAACTGAGATCCAGCTTCTTCTGTTTCCTATTATGGCAAATATCTGTGCGTGGTAATTACCTAAGGCTATTAAAATATCTCCTCCCAGCCTTCCCTAGGGTCCCCGGCGATTTATAGCCATGATATATGGCTTTCATTATTAGTGAAGCTAGTGATAGAATTTCACCTTGAGTGTTCTCTGGAATTGGGTTATCTGTGGGGTATTACTAGGATTAGATACCAAGACAGAAGGATGTAGTCATACTATTAGCAAGGAGATGGGGATTCCAAGGTATTTGTGTAGCTGCAAAAGGCTTCTGATGACAAAATTCAGGCCAATCAGAAGTTTTCTATACAGCTGTGTGTCCAGTTATCTTTGATACATATTTGGTACCTATTATGACCTAAATTAATGTTGTTACCTGTAAAGTCACATCTTCCACTTTTTCCTATTGGTTTACTTCTTGATCACCGTTCAGAAGCAATATATCAACCACCAAGAAAGAAAGAATAGTATCACAGTATGTTTCACCAGCCCAATTTTATAAGTTTGAAGATGAAAATGTGCGAATTTCTCTGTCATTATGAGCAGTGATTCTGAGCCAGACGTTTGCTCTTTCAGAGACTAAGCTTACTTACTTATAAAATGGAAATGACATTTACCTCACAGAGCAAGAACCAAAAGTGCTCGGCATTCAATAGGTGTTTTAATAAATGGTAGGATTGCCTCGTAAAATATTTTATTTATTCTTAATCCTACCTCAAGTACCGGACTCGACTGTAAAGTAAAATTCTCTCTCGAAAGTTTTGTCCTACATACAACCATATTAAAAAAGTATGCACCATGAGCACTTGGTCTGTGTAACACTTGTTTGCTTATGTAACAGGATTTACTTGGCAGATATGGTTACTGATGTCCTTTCTTTATATCTATTGAAGCATTTCATCATCCTCACATTGACCCACAGTTCCTGTTTTAGACTATCTTTGGGTTTATGACTGGCCTCAGGGCACTTCAGGGTGGCATCAAAATAGTGGCAGAACTATCTCCCAATGTGGGCTGGGTATTGCTTTCAGTTGAGGGTGACTAATCGATGAGTAGTTGCTGTGGACAGAGAGAAATTCTTCCACAAAGAATGTCTGGACACAGGTGCAAGCTTATCTAGCTGGCTTCTAAGAACACTAAGTAGCCACATAGACTTACCAGAGTTTCCCTTCTTGGATCACATTTCCTGCTCTGTTCTTCCAAGACTTTTTCTTTTCTGCCCACCTTTTCCAAACTCCCTTAGCTTCTCATACATACTGCCTTTAACTCTTCACATCAAAAGTTTGCCTATCTCCCAGGCTTCTCTCAATTTTTTTACACAAATACTTTCTCTTTTTTTTTTCCCTTTCATAGTGACTCTTAATGTGCTACCAAGAAATTTTTGAGTTCAAATTATCAACCACAGGATAAATTTGCCTCCTTTATTCCCGGGTCAGTTTTGAAATATGATGGCTCTTGAATTAGAGTTCTCCAGAGAGACAGAACCAATGGAATATCTGTCTATGTATCATCTATCTATCTAATGATCTAATTCTATCATTTATCTGTCTGTGGTAAATAATAGGCATAGCTATATCTATGTGAGAGGAGATTTAGTAAGGACATTGGCTCATGTGGGCATGGGGGCTGAGAAGTCCCATTGCAGGCTATTTGCAAGCTGAAGACCTTGGGATGCAGGTGGCTTAGCTCAGTCCAAGTCTGAAGGCCTCAGAACAAGGGAAGTTGATGGTGTAATTAATTCCCAGCCAAAGGCCAAATGCCTGAGAACTTGAGGAGTAAGAGGTAGATGTTGGTACAAGTTTTGGAGTCTCAAGGCCAAAGAACCTGCAGTTTTGATGCCCAGCTCCAGGAGAGAGAATGAGGGAATCCTTTTCTCTCCTTCTATTTTCTACCCTGGTAGATTGTGTGCTGCCCGCCCACATTGAGGGTGCACTTTTTCCACTCAGTCCACTGACTCACACAATAATCTCCTCTGGATACAGTTTCATAGAAACACTCAGAAGTAATTCAGTTCTCAATCCAATCAAGTTGACAACCAACATTGACCATCCCAACCTCCTTTTTATTTTCTGAGAGGAGGGAGTATTTTCATTCTATTCTAGCAAAGGTGGCCTTCTTCAACAGAACTTACCTAATGATTTCCTATCACGTGTCATAGACAAGCATAACCTTGGAGTTTTCATGTCAGAAGAAAGGTTGAACTTTCATATCCTGCTGCATTTGCTGTGATTTAATGGCCCCAAAAGGAAAATACTGCTACAGAATAAATAGCTCTTGAGTAGCAAATCAGTTGACTCAGTTTACTCTTTATCCTCAGTACTACTTGAAGAATAAGACAGAGATGTTGTTTCTACTGTAAACTAAAAATAAAATCGTAAGCCCCCCACCTCTGCTGACTGAATAGTCTCTGCCCAGGCTAAGGGAACCCCAGGAGAAAACTTGAAACTGAGTTCTGAGCCATGAAGGGAAGGGAGGTTGGACTCACCTCCTCATACCCACTCCCTGTTGGAATTTAGACACAACAACTGACTAATATCAGTGTTAAGATAGAGATCATAAGACTAACAGAATACACTCTTTGAAAGAATAAGATACTAAAGCCCATGTAGGGCAAAGGTAAAGTCATACATATAGGCCTTCTATTTGTTTAATGGATCCCTTTTAGTCAGTATATAGTGGCTTGTTCTATGATTTTTTTTTTTTTGCAGTTTTTGACCGGGGCTGGGTTTGAACCCACCACCTCTGGTATATGGGGCCGGCACCCTACTCCTTTGAGCCACAGGCGCTACCCCACTAGCTTGCTCTATGATTAACAGAATTCCTTATCTTAAAATATTCAATTCTACTGACTCAAAGCTTTTAGACAAAGCTTTGTTTCCTATAACTCGTTTTCAATTAAAAACTCTCTAAATCAACCCGTAATCTGTAAGTCCCCACTTTAAGATACCCTGTCTTTTCTGGCCAAACAAATGGATATCTTCCATGTATTGATGATTCATGTTTTTACCTGCAATTCCTGTCTCCCTAAAATGTATAAAACCGAATTGTAACACAGCCGTCTTGAGTGCATTTTCTTAAGATCTCTTGAGAGTATGGTTGCTGGGCTGCAGTCACTCAAACTGGCTTGAGATAAACCTCCTTAAATCATTTTACAGAGTTTTTTTTTTTTTCCATTAACATTATGTTGAGTGAGAGGAATAAATTTCCCCGTTGGGAAATACCACTGGTATCTTCAGATGTGAGATGCAAATATCGCGTAATAATATTAGGGACAGGCTGGCCTGTTGTCTTATCCTGCAGGTTGGTGAATCAAAGACTCATGCCTGATTTTTTTTTCAGAAATTTAATGAGATACAAATTACATACCACAAAATCTGATACCTTTTAATATATTCACAGACTTGTGCAACCCTTGCTAAAATAATTTTTTGAACATTTTTATCACCCCCAAAAGAAAGATCTTATTCATTAGCATCACTTCTTATTTTCTCTCTTTCTCCAGCCCCAGGCAGTTATTACTGTCCTTTATATCTCTGTGGGTTTTGCCTATTTTGAACATTTCATATATATATGTGGTCCTTTGTGATTTTTCACTTTGAATACTATCTTTAAGATTAATCCATGCTGTAGCATGTACCAATATTCTTCGTTCCTTTTTATTGCTAAATAAAATGTAGATATGCCACATTTGCTGTACTTCATTAGTTTACAAATTCTAGGTTGTTTGTAGCTTTTAGCCCTTATGAATAAAAATTAGTGTATGAGTTTTTTGTGTGTATGTATTTTAATTTGTGGTGGGCTTATATTGGAGTAGAATTGGCAAGTTGTATATTAACTCAATATTCAATATTTTAAGACACGTCGAGACAATTTTCTAAAGTGCCTGCAGGTTCAAGTTTCTCTAGGTCATAATCGATATTTATTACTGGTTTTCTTTTTTTGATCATTGCTGTCCTAGTAAATGTGATCTGATAGCTAACTGAGGTTTTCATTTGTATTCTCCCAATAGCTACTGATATTGAGCATATTTTTATGTGCCTATTAGCATTTGTATATATATCTTCTCTAAAGAGATGTCCATTAAGTTCTTTTGATCATTTATAAATTAAGTTATTTCTCCTTTGCACGTATTATTAAGTTGTAAGAGTTATTTATGTATTCCGTATACAAGTTCCTTATAAGGCATGCAGTTTGCAAACATGTCCTATTTTTTTATAGATTATATTTTTACTTTCTTTTTTGTGTTGTTATATATTTATTGGAGGGGCCCTCTTGAATGAAAAGTTTCCTATTTTGATAGAGTCTAATTTACCTCTTTTTTCTTTTGTCATTTTTACTTTTGCTCTTACAACTATAAAAGCTTTGGCTAAGATATATTATGAAGATTACCTCATATTTTTCCTGAGAGTTTTATAATGTTGTCTTTCACAGCAATGTCTCTGATTCATTTGAAATTAATGTTCATGTTTGGTATGAGGTAGAGGTTCAAAATAATTTTTTTTCATGTGTCTATACAGCGGTCCCTCGATCATTTCTTGAAAATACTCTTCTTTCCTCATTGAGCTGTCTTGACATCCCTGTCAAAAATCAATAATTGTAATTGTAAATCATATTTGTGAGAACTTATTTTTGGATTCTCAGTTCTATTCTAGTGAAATATATGAGCAGCCCTTATCCCAGTACCACATCATCATCTTGATTACTGTAGAATCCTAGAAAGTTTTGAAATAGAGAAATGTGAGCCACCAACTTTTTAATTCTTTTTTCCTCAAAGATTGTTTTGACTATTCTAGGTCTTTTCCAGTTGCACATGGATTTTAGGATAAGCTTGTCAATTTCTCAAAAATAATTCATCTGAGTTTTGGTAGGAATTATAATAAATCTGTAGCTCAATTTGAGTGAATACTGCCATCTTAACAGTATTAAGTCTTCAGATTTGTGAACACAGAATGTTTTCCCATTTATACAGGTCTTTTATTTTAGTAATGTTTTGTAGTCTGCAGAATACAATTTTTTTTATTCCTTTTGTTAAATTTGTTCCTGTGTTTTATTCTTTTTGATGCCATTATATTTATAAATGAAACCACTTTAAAATTCTATTTTCAGATTGCTCATTGCTAATGCACAGAAATGCAATTAATTTATATATATTGATCTCTTACCCTGGCACCTTTTTGATTGTATTTATTAATTCTAAAGGATTTTTAATAGATTTTTTAGAATTTTTCTATATACAAAATTATATTATCTGCATATCAAGGTAATTTTACTTTTTCCTTTCCGATTTCTGTGCCTTTTATTTTATTCTTTCCTAATTGCCGTGGCTGTAATGTGCAAAACAGTGTTAAATAGAAGTGGTGAGAGAAGACATCATTAGCATGGTCCTGATCTTAAAGGCAAAGCAGTTAGTCTTTTGACACTAAACGTGATGCTAGCCGTGGGTTTTTCATAGTTGTCCTTTCTCAATACGTAGAAATGGTCTTCTATCCCTAGCTTATCAAGTGTTTTTATTAGGAAGGGGTGTGGAACATTTAAAATGCTTTTTGTACATTTATTAAAATAATCGTGTGTATTTGTTCTTTGTTATATTGGTATAACTTATCGTATTAGATGATTTTCATGTTAATCTAACGCCAAGTTTCTGGTCTAAAGCCCAGTAGATCTTTACTAGCTGCTGAAAATTGGTGTTCCCCACAAACTTACATGTTGGAACCCAAAAGCCAATGTGATAATACTAAGAGAGATGGCCTTTGAGAGGTGATTAGATCACAAGGGCCCTGCTCTCATGAATGGGGTTAGTGTACTTAGAAAATGAGGTGTGAGTAGCCTGTTTGGTCTTTCCACCATGTGAGGATGCATAGAGGTGCCATCTATGAGGAACAGGCTCTCTTCAGACATCAGATCGGCTGGTGCCTTGATCTTGAACTGGAGTTCCCAGCTTCCAGACCTGTAAGCAATAAACTTCTCTTGTTTGTAAATGACCCAGTCTAAGGCATTTTGTCATAGCAGCCTGACCAGACTAAGATATTCTACTCGATCATTTATATGATCCTTTTTATATTTTGTTGGACTTAGTTTACTAACACTTTGTTATGAACTGTATGAAGTTGGTAGGAAAAGTAATAAGGAGGAAAACAGTTAACCTTTCATTACTTATCTTTTTCCCCAGGAGAATGACAGACAGATAGATGTATGTGCACGCACACACACTAATTAGCAGAACCTATTGGTGTTTTTCTTTAATTTGTTAGAAATGATATCTTTTTCTTTCATTGTTGATGGTCTTGACCAGGGATCCTCAAACTTTTTAAACAGGGGGCCAGTTCACTGTCCCTCAGACCGTTGGTGGGCCGGACTGCGGGCCCAGGACAAGTCGACTGCTAAGCAGCACAGGCAGCGACAGCAAAAACACCCAGTGGGCCAGATAAATGTCCTTGGTGGGCCAAATGTGACCCACAGGCCGTAGTTTAAGGATTCCTGGTCTTGACTCTATTCTCCATAGAATATCTCCCAAAGCATAATGATGTGGAGTAAGTAAGCAGAATTGGGTTGAGGAGACAGAAGGTGTCAGAGAAAGAAGAGTGCAAATTGTAAACCTGTACCTGAGTAATTTATCTAAAAAGATATGTGGTAAAGGGATATGTATAAGTATTCTAAATGGCTTTTATGTCTATAGTACTTGACAGTGTACAAGGCTCTGCCCCTCTTAGATGTGATGATATATGAACTTGAGAAAGACTGGAAGACTAGTTGCCGGGGCATTGTGAGAGTGCGGACAGTGTGCATAGAAGATTGGTTATGTATCCTATCTCAAATTATGACCTAGACTTCATGGTGTGTCTGCTGAGGTATCAGGAAATCCCTTCTCTGTCACAGAATCAAGCATTAGCCACTCTGGAAATTTTAGCAAAAGTTTGATATAATGAATTATTCCTATTTTTGATAGAGTTATATGGTAGCTGTTTATGATCCGTAAAATAAAATTGCTAAAACGACCCTTTCAACCAAGCTTGAAGTTTTGAATACCTTTAACCTTCTCTTCTTCAACAATTATAGCTAAAATTTGCATTATGAGCACTGTCTTATTTAATCCTCCACAACATGATGAGATAGTAACTACAGGGTGTCCCAGAAGTCTCCCTGAAAGTCTCCATATATGAAGAAAATGGGAAATTGTAGCTAAGTGAACTTTTATTTACAAAATTTTACAAAGCAGTGGCCAACATACAGAAAATATTTTGTAAATATTTCATAAAATTTTGTAATGAGTACTTTGTAAATAAAGGTACATTTAGCTACAATTTCCCGTCTTCCCCACATACGATGACTTTGGGGTCAACTTTTGGCGCACCCTCTGTTGTTATTGGAAGTGGTGAAACTGGAGTTTAGTATGCATCTTTCCCAGAATTATCTAGTTAAGACAGCAAAACCTAGACCTGATTCCTGCTATCAGAGTGAGAGCCATGACTACCTGGTGTTTGAGAAGCAGTATGTAAAAACATCGGATGCCTGGATTAATTAATCAAAGAAGCTGATTTCCTTATGGAGAGGCAAGAAGAATGTTGTGATTTGTCTTCTCAAACTAAGCCAAATTTCATCCTGAATCCGCCAATTATAGAGGAAAAAATTATATTAATACCTTTATAATACCTAGTGTGGATATAGGCCTCTTGATTCTTGGATGGTAGTCTGACTTCCTCCAGTGGAAATTATTTATACTCCCTTTTTGATCCATCATGCATAATGGCCAGTTTGTGGGGGAGGGAGAAAAGAAATAACTCTCATTTTCAACTTTCATAAAATCCAGCATTGAAGACCTTTCTGTCAAGTTGATATATAAACTTTGTAAGTGGAAAGAGCAGGGTAGAAAATAAAATTTGCATCATTATATAATTTGTTTTTGCATGGACACAGAACTCAAATTCAGATGCTGACAGTCTCAAGTTTAGCATTTGTCATTCCATCTTACAGTTACTTCACTGTAGAGCACTACTCATTCACTGTGTATTGTCACAGACTCCAAAAATATTACACATTAGTCAGTAGATTGCTGGCACCTGTTCTGATTCTGATATTGGCTGTTGTGCCTGATTTGCAGTCACTAAGTTTTGTCCTTCCTTTTGTCTTATCCAACATAACAAGTGACCAAATATAGAGCTGAAAAATGTGCTATTAGGACCAGTTGCAAGTCGGCATTAAAAATTCTGACATGGTAAGATCAGGGATCATTCCATGGGCTACCAGGCAAAGTCTCTGTTTCTCTTTCTTCATTTTTCCCTAGCCAGAAGGATTCTTTCTTTCTTTTTTTTTTTTTTGAGACTGAGCCTCAAGCTATCCCCCTGGGTAGAGTGCCACGGCATCACAGCTCATAGCAACCTCCAACTCCTGGGCTCAAGTGAGGTCTCCTGCCTCTGCCTCCCAAGTAGCTGGAACCACAGGCGCCCGCCACAATGCCCGGCCATTTTTTGGTTGCAGCCATCATTGTTGTTTGGTGGGCCATGCTGGGGATTCGAACCTGCCACCTTAGTTGTACGTGGCTGGCGGCTTAGCCGATTGAGCCACAGGCGCCGAGCCGAAGGATTCTTTCTTTACTGAGCTGCCTAGAGTTGGGGGAAGGGTGAATGAGTATTTCTGAGGCCACTACCACTGGGACTGTACCAAGTCACACCTGAAACCAGGATAGTAATGGTTATCACTCAAGGTAACTACTGCCTGGCTACAGCTGATGTTTATTGAAGGCCAAAGGGGACTTTAGTCAGAAGATGATAAATTCTGCTGGAACTGGGTCTCTTCCTTCAGGGTCGTGTAGAGGGAGAATAAAAGCACGATCTAGGGGAGGCACTTGTGGCTCAGTGGGTAGGGCACTTGCCCCACACACTGAGGGTGGCAGGTTCAAACCCAGCCCTAGCCACCTAAAACAGCAATGAGAATTGCAACAAAAGAAATAGCCAGGTGCTGTGGCAGGCGCCTGTAGTCCCAGCTAATCGGGAGGCTTAAGCTCAAGAGTTGGAGGTTGCTGTGAGCTGTGACACCACATCACTCTACTGAAGACGACCAAGTGAGACTCTGTCTTGAAAAAAAAAAAGTACCATCTATAAGCTAACGCTAAGAATCAGGGCCTTCAGGATCTGCTTGGTGCTTTACTTTACCATAGCAGAGCAAGTACACAATCTGTAAGATAAAGTTGCTCTGTAGTTTTCCTCTTCTTTCCCCACCCCTAGCTGCCTAAATTTGGGGAGGAGTGATGCAAGGCCAAACCTTGTCCCAGTACTGCAGTTGTTGTGGCCTGACTGCCTTTCAAATTTATTCCAGACCCCAGACAACTTTGATGAGCTGGTAGTGGAACCAGCTTGAATTTGAATCCCTCCTATTAGGGCTGAGATCCCTCTGTGAGCACCAGCAGAATTCTGGTGCACATTGTTTTCCATGGTGACAGGGCATCACTGAGGTCTAATACAAAGTCCTATAGTCATTTTGCCCACCCTCCCCCATGCATACAGATTATCCCTCCGTGAGGTGATGATAGAACATGGAGTAGGGCGGCATAGGCAATGCAAGACTTATCTTTCTTACTCTCTTCTGTTCCTCTTTCCTTGACATGCAATTAAAACCAGATACTGTGATTGCTCACCTGACTTTTTGGTTGTTATCAAGGTGCTTTCTTCAACTATCTTTGGATAGTTGTTCAATCTGTTGTTCCTGCAGGGGATAATCCCGGAAGGGTTCTCTTTGGCCTTCTTGCTCTGCCTCTTCCCACACTGACGTTTTTAAGAAACTGCCAAATGGATTTTCAGAGTGGTTGTGCCATTTTACACTTCCAACGGCAATATGTGATGGTTTTCATTTTTCTGTGTTATTGCCAACACTACTATTGTTTGGTTTATAGCTATCTTTTTCCATGGGTGAGGAATGATGTTGGTATGAGCGCCTTTCCAAAGATTTTGATACAAACTAGAATATAGATGTATCTTAGCATTTTTCTTTCATCATTGTAATTATTTTCTTTCTTTTATTTTTTGTGCTTAAGATACTCAGGGGGGTTCAAGACTCAGACCAGTCAATCCCACATTTAAGTGAGATTCCAATAATGTACTTGTAAGTGCTCCCCCAAATGAGGGTAATAGGGTAGGTTCTTTGCCAATTGGGAGTTAGCATTGTTTTTTCTTACTTGTTTTTTAATAGAATATTTAATTAAAGTCTTCAGCAAATTTAAACATTGATTTTAGCTTATGGAACTTATAGCTCTTGATACGTGACTTAGGTGCTTATTAGTAACAAGCCTTGAGACTCATGGAAAAATGAAAGTTTATGAGACTGTGCAGTGGTCACTGGTAAGAATTGAGGGGCGAGTCGCTGGCTCTTCCAGCAGGAAATGAGTGTCACTTTGTTAGTTACTTCATTTTCTCTAACGGATTTTTACCTAATGACATTAAAGAGTGTCACCTTGAATTATTTTCTAGCATGTTAGGAATTGCGGATTGAATGGCCCAGTTTCCCTCTTTGTAGTATGTGCACGTGTACCATAACAATCCAGCTCCTCCTCACCCTTGGGGAATCTCATAACCCTACCGTCACATTATCAAAGATACTTGATGCTGGGTACAAAGGGGGGCAGGAGAGAGAAAGATAAAGCCCTTCTCTTAAGGCACAAACACTTTATTTGGGAAGATACAATTTAGGGCACCAAATCACAATTATTTAAAATCAAGCAGCAAATTGAATTCTAGGAATATGAAAGTAGACTCTGGGAGATGATGGCTAGAATTCTGAGGGAGAACTTTCTGGTCTAAGGAGGACACAATGTATACTATAAACTTTTTGTTTGTTTTGTTTATTTGTTTTAGAATTCCTGCTAACATAGAGTTGCAAGGAGCCCAAGATATCCTAATATATGGCTGAGCAGAAAATGTATATACTGTCATAGGTTCGAAAACCATAAACCTTTTGCCAATAGGAATAAAGGACATGTGGATGGGGGCAATATTTGGGCATGACTATTTCTATTTATCTCTGTTATCTCGATTTTATTATTGCTATGCCTGTCTCGGGTAGAAGAAAGAGAAAACATGAAGTAGGCTTCTTCCAAAACATCTTTCGTTAATAAGTTGCTTCTCTTTATGATTAAACATTATCCCTTAAATTGAACATTGAGCATACTTCCCCATTTACCTGTAACCCATTCCTTTATTAAAGCCAAGGAATCTTTTGCTTTGGCACAGGATAGAGGTTGGAAAAATTCTGACAACTCCATTAATTAATAATACAGTCAAACGACAAGTAAATATAAAAATCAGCCTCTCATTCCTATAACTTGAATCCTTTGCATAATCAAAATTTCACAGAAACATTCCCATTTGTTATTTTTAAAAAGGCTTAATTACCACTCAGTTTCAATTCAATTGTACCTGAAAGTAGAATTTTGGAAAAGATAAGAAGTTCTGCAGTAGTTAAATTTACACTGCTCTATGTTGTAATTTTGTTGTCAATATAAAGTTATTTAAAAATATACTTAATTTTCTCACTGACTGTCTAGGTCTAAGCATGTACTTTAAACTTCCATCTAGAAAATTGTCATAAAGCCACCACAAGATTTGAAACAGCCATTCACTAATTTCATAAAAAGTCAAACGTTTATATTCTGTTAGATATTGGTAATAACTGAATTATACATAGCATAAGTAAACTGAATTTAAAAATAAGAAAAATAAATCTTAGAGAGAAGTAGATTCTTTTAAGATCATATAGCTAATTAGAGGCAGAGCATAGATTCAAAAGAACTCTCTCTGCTTCTAAATCCATTTTGTCATGACACCTTTGCCTTATTATAATATTAAAATAGTCTTATATTCTAAAATTTTTGATATGTATCTACAGAAATTGCCCAAAATGTATACATATTTTAAGAAGGGGAAAAACTGTATTAAAATTATAATATTCAAGTCATATTTGATTTCCACAATTACAAGAGATATGAGATTATCATGAGCCTGCAGGGGGAAGGAGAATGAAGCAGAGTAGAAGCGGTGGGGATTGAGGAAAGTTATTACACAAGAGAAGACACAGAGATGAAAGAAGGGTTTGGGAGGTCTGACTGAGCTGATGGCTGCAGTTAGCGCCCAAACACAAAATCAGCTTTATTTTATAGCATCTTGACAGGGTTTTCTACAGGGAAGTAGCATAGACAATATGGGAAAGTAGCATAGACAAAAGACACATCTGTGGTTTTACAGTATGATTGGAAAATGTAAATGACTTTAATAAAGACAAATCATCCTGTTAATGGTTTCTATTCAACTTTGTTAACACATGATAAGAAGTAAATAGGAAAAGATCACAAGAATTTCTGCAACATCATATTGCTGAGCTTTTATTAGTTTCTAAAAACTAACTAGACAAAGAGCTACGTGACTTCTGGCAGAGGGAGCATGAAGAAAGGGATATGGTTATTTTGGGAAAGGAGGAGAAGCCGTTGGGGGTTCATTCCCTGAATGTTCCCCAGGCTGTGGGGGTCTTGCTGCCTCACCGCCTGCTCTCCACACAAGGTATAATATATGAGATAGCAAATGTTATCAGTACGTATTGAGTGCTACAATTTTAATACAGTTTTTTCCTTTCTGAAAATGTGTATGCTTTTTTGTCATCCTCTGTACATGTATGAACATATGAAAAGTATAAAATTAGCAGAAAGCATTTTCTAAATATTTGTAACATATTCCCATAGAAACTCCACTTTTTATATAATAATTGATTTATATATTTTTTTAGTTTGAGCTTTATATAAATTGCTATTCAAAATGAATAACAGCAAGGAAGTATACCAAAATATTAAACTTGGTTGTATATGGCCAGTGGAGATAATGGAGTTTTTAAAAATTTTTTTTTTTTTATTTTTTAAATACCTGATGTTTTTCATCGTAAGCTACTATAGTGTGTATCTTTTCAGTGTGATGTCAGGAGTGCTTGGCACAAAGTTGGTGCTCAGTAGACACATGTTGACCCAAAATGAATATGTGAAAACAAAATGTATGAATCTTTGAAAACAAAGAGTCTACTGTGCTAACTTCCTAACATAAATTAGTTCATTACTTATTTTTCAACAGGAAGAAATTTTATTAACAACATTTAGCAGGAAGAAATGGCAGCTCAGAGTGGCTAAGTAACCTATTTGAAATCAAATGGCTAGTAAGTAAAGAGCTGACATATAAAACCATTCTGTTTGACACCTAAACCTGACCAGTATTATAATAATGGATGTGTTTTTGCATATCAGAAACATAGTATTTTGGAGCTTTTATTAGGAACTCTTTAGGAAGGTGAGTAATAATGATTGGAATCAAATTGTGAGCATTTTTGGTAAACTTTGCTGTGTACTTTGGACTTGATGTCAATGAATGCTCTGTCAATGTCAGAGTGGGAACAAGATACCCTTCCATGGGAACAAGATACCGGATGTTGCCATGAAAAGAGTGTTCTGGAAACTTCCGTGAAACTGGGCCATATCTACTTGGATGAGTCCTAATATCTTTGCCACTTTCTTAACTACCAAAACAATATCCAGTTGTTTTTAAAAATTAAAAAAGAAAGAAAATAAATAACCAATAATTTTTCCCTTCTCCAAATCAGCATTTTCCTATAGCAGTGAAAGGCTGACAGAGCCAGCAGGCCTCCAGCTACTGCCTTCCTAATTGGTTGTATTGTGTTCTGGCCTCTCACTGGCTTTTTCACTAAGGCAGAAGAAGCAGCCCCAGATGGTTCCCCTAAAAGTAACCTCTGTGCTGCAGGCCTTGGCCAGTCCATCTGGCCTTTTATGCATATTAATAGATTTTTCCACCTAAACTCCACAAGTCAGGAATGCAAATGTACTTGTTTCATGGTTCCTGTGTTGCCAAGAAATAAATCATTGAAGACCAAGCAGTCTGTCACCAAGGAGAACAATTTCTGGCTACTTAGGATTATGCTAATCCCCTTGTCTTGTGGTAGTTATAGGTCTCTGAAAGATATTCATTAGGCCATATTTTAAATAACTTCATTTTCATTCTTCACTCAAAATACTCTTTTTTTCCTTTCTTAACTTCACCATAATAATGCTAGATCTTTTGATTTATTTGCTTTTCAGTGGAAAGATGCTATAGGAAACAATACTCATGATAATAGTTTCCCTTTATTAAGTACCAAGAATCTATAAAGATACCTGTAAAGTATCTGCATTTTATAGATAATTATAACATGTTTGAGAGTATAGGACTTGCCCGTTTAACACACACAGAGCTTTCTTTCTCTGTTGGCATGTGTATATGTATATGTGTGTATATGTATTTTATATGTAACATATATAATATTATAGACAGTAGAAGCTCTGTAAGTTGACCAGCTGAGGGACTAAAACAAATTGGTCAACATACAAAGATAGTCAACATAAGAATTAGGCCTACTGTACATGTGGTGCCAGTCTATGAAAATTAGGACAACGTAAGGAGGTGGTCAATGTAGGGCAGTAGTCAACTAGGGAGGCTCTACTGTATAAACGTTTATGGCAGACCTAGAATGTGAACTGTTCTATTCTGAAACCCATGCTTACTTTTATTTGACTATGCCAAATCCTCTGTTATTAAAAGCCATAATCATGGCTGTTGCTCTAGTCATCCATATCACTCTTGGTATTTTATTAATCTTTTAAATCTTACTGTGTCTTGCAGCAAAGAGAATCACCTGCCATAGTGGGAAGGGTCAAGGGGGTGATGTGGTATATGCATCTTAACTCTTTTAGACACCCAATAAAGTGCCAGTGGAATAAAAACAGTAAGAAAAAATGCCTCACCATGCAAACCATGGAATAACTACAGACAAAGTAAAAACAAACAAACAAAAGCCAACCAACCAAACACAGAAAATGTCTTCTAGACAAATGAATTTTCTGTATCATCCATGCTCTGAAACATATTACATTATAGAAGAAATATGTTTCTGGAATAGTTGACATATTTTCTTGTAGTGTTAGGTGAGAGGTTTATACTATTGATTTAGCAATCTCCAAACTTTTGATCACACATAAAAAACTTCGAGCATTTATCCCAACATATGAATATTCCCTACATGAATTTTGTATTAAGTCCTCATTTGCATTGACCTGCTAGTGATAGAACTCCCACTGAGCACATATTAAAAATTGCCATAATACTTTCTTTTATATTATTTTACAAACGAATTGGTATAGTTGTAGTTCTAACATTTTCTTTCCACATCCTGTTGATTTATCTTGTGCAAACTTATATTCCTTGTATATTGCTATTACCCCTAGGCTTAGGTAGTCTGAGTTTTTCCCCACTAATTATCATATTCCTGCCTGACCATCACTCAGTGGCTACAAAATTCATGCCAGATCACAGAAATTGAACAGTCATCCTTTGAGGGTCCTGATGCATCCAGATGGTGTGATGTAGGGAAATGGTTTGGAGGGACATTAAATCTCTTTGTAATAACTACAGCTTCCCCGCTGCCTTCTAAGGATCAGTTGTTAAAAGCCTTTCCATTCTCTATGAGCTTTCTTAAGACTAAACAAAGACCACTGATTTGAAGATTAATCATCTGGTCTCTGTTCGTCTTAGAATGAATAAACATACTCCAGAAAAGCATAATTTTTTTTGTAGGTTCATATAGCAGAACATTAAAAAAAAAAAAACATACTTGGCAAGCAGTAAAATCTATCAAAGTTTTTCAACAGCCCCATATTTTTTACATTCCTTCACTGCCACCAGCAGCTGCCTCTACATATGTTCCTTGATTTTATGGGTGCATTACAATAGCATCAAAGCTGTTGTAACATTGCAGGCACGTTTTTATGGGGAGTGATTTCAGCATCATGCCATCCGGCTGGCCCACCCCAGCCTTCTGTTACAGGAAAGGAATGGGAAAGATATTTAATGAAGGGGATAAAGAATAAGCTAGAAGGTGGGTGGTCTGTACTCGGGAATGGGGCTCAGAAATCAGCTTCTCTTGCAGCTCATCAGAACAACCAAGTTCCCTAGAGATGGCCAGGAGGGCAAAGTGTCAAAGCATCTTCATTTCTGTGAGGAAATAGCCCATGAAGAAGCAATTTATAATGTCCATAATGACAGCATGCTATGTGCATGTGCTTAGATGAGAATTCTTACATTCCAGTAAGTGATCATAATGATTCTATCATTATCATCACTGCATGTAATAATTATGCAATTATGTTATTAATATCGGACATTTAGGGCTGTATTTACAGAAGGGACATATTGATAAGAGTATTGCACTTTCAAACAGGGACCCCATTTAAAAGCTTTCCTCATATCTAAATAGAAAATTATCAGTTGTTGTGAGGGTGGTATGATGTTCATGTCTAGAAGGCGTCAAGACACCTCCTCTCCACTAACACTTGTCTTTGCTACCTGCACAGGGCACAGCCCTGAATCTGTCTAGTCTCCGCTTCACCATGAATAAGTGCCTGGCTGGTACTAGAAAGAGAGGGAAAGGATGTCAGTATGTGTATGAGAGAGTACGTGTTGACATCTTTGTGGGCACAGAAGGTAGAAGCTCTTATTACCACCTTTCAGACTCTGAACAAGGCTGTTTTTAAAAGAAAGGAGGGAAACACCATTACTCTTCTTGAGGAAGTTATGCATTATTTAAGGGAAGGGTTTCCAGAGCTGGGCTTCAGTCTGGATGGTTCCAATGTAGTGAAAGTCACTATCTTCAAAGTGATCTTCTATTTCAAGTAACTGGAGGGTCACTAACCACTTTGAGCAAGTGGAAGTAATGCCTTTCCAAGGATTTTGAAAATTCAACCTCTCTGATTCCAGGCTCTATGCTAGGAGCCAGTTGTCCAGCTCTTGGTACAAATCAATCTTGAATACCTTGACAGAAGGAAACACAGCATTTGTTGATGCTGAAAGGGGCCTCAGAAATTAGCCAGTGCACCCTCATTCCACCTTACAGATGGCAAACCTGAGGTGTAGAGCGATGGAGAACTGATTTGTTCAGGCTTCAGAACAAAGTGGAGGACAGTCCAGAAGTGCCATCTCCTGATGCTCTTTCCACTGCTTGTTTTCAGAGTTGCTTTCAACTTTAGGCTTGGGAGTCAGTGTCCTGAGCCAGTAGGTTGCTACTTTTTGATTTGGCTTTTATGTGTTCATACAGTTCTACTTGAAAGAATGTGCACTTTGGGCATATTTTGCAGGGGTCAGTGGTGGCTTGGCACTGAGCCCACTGTAATCCTCTTTCCATTAAGACTAATGAGCAGGGCTGCACCTCAGGAAAGGCGTCCCCCCGCTAGATGCTCTGTGGTGATCTGTATGTATTTACTGAGCCCCATCTAGACATGTAGCATTCTTCCCACTGGCCCAAATACTTATTATCTGGCTTCATCCCCATGAATTTCTCTGCTAATCTTTTGCAGTCAAAATATCATATAATCGTGGGTGTCCTATTTTATCAGAGTTTGACATGCTTGATCTCTTTCAGAACATTAGCATATAAGGAAATCAGAACGTATCCTGTCTTGGTATTATTGTTTTAATTATTTTTTGTAAATTCTTTACTTCCTGGAGCTATGTTCTCAACCCTCCTAACGCTGCAGCCCTTTGATACAGTGCCTGTGGGTCATGACCCTCAGGCTGAGAACCACTGTCCTAGAGGAATCTTCTATTTATATTTATTTATACTTTTATTTATATTTTGTAAATATATACTTGGCATTTTTTCTAATGATCATTTTCCTCACTGTCACCTCATTAAAATTTAAAATTCCCTAATTTAAATTTTTTTAAAATTACTATGATTTCCTAATTTAAATTTTTAAGAAACTTTAGGATATCACAGTAGTTTGTATTTTCTGATAAGACTCCATGGAGGTGAAGGGAAATAGAAACTTTTTATTTTATTTTTTTTTTGAGACAAGGTCTTACTCTGTCTCCTGGGCAAGAGTGCCATGGCATCAGCCTCATTCACAACAACCTCAAATTCCTGGGCTCAAGTGATCCTCTGGCCTCAGCCTCTCAAGTAGCCGGGACTATAAGTACCTACCACAATGCCTGACTAATTTTTCAATTTCTAGTAGAGATGGGGTCTCGCTCTTGCTCAGGCTGGTCTCAAACTCCTGAGCTCAAGCAATCCACCTGCCTAGGCCTCCCAGAGTGCTAGGATTATATAGGTGTGTGCTATCGAGCCAGGAAAAGAAACTTCTTTGAGTTTGTAAGAATAAAAATAACTTAACCAGTTTGATGAAAATATTTCAAATCGTGCCTAAAACCAGCACATTGTACCCCATGATTGCATTAATGTGCACAGCTATGATTTAATTAAAAAAAAAAAAGAAATAGAATCTGGGCCAGTCATTTTGAAAATAATATTTCTAATCTATATAATACCGCTTTTAAATTCATCGTTATTTCTCATTTGAGAAATGAGGAAAAGGAGGCTGGGACTATCTGGGTTGCTTGTACACATTTTCATAGATAAGCCAGGATTCCAACTTTTCCGTCTCACTTCAAATTCATTTTCTTTCTATTGCACTGTGTGCCTAGACTACGTTCTGAGCACGTCCCATTATTTCTCTCATTAGTCCCCCCAACAGCTCTCTGGGACAGGCATTGTAAGTCCCTTTTACAGATAAAGAAACCAAGGCTCAGCAAGTTTAAGTAAACCATTTAAGGCCACTCAGATAATAAGTGGCAGAGCCGAGGTTCAAATCAAGTTTGCCTGGATCCAGAGTCCACTTTCTTCTTATGCGTACCTGACCATTTGACTTTTAAGTGAAATGTAGTTGTGGACTGTATTTGGTAGTACTATCAACTCTGAATCACTTGTTTAGAAGTTAAGTCATACTATTATCTGTTTTTTGAATTGCAAAGGCTTTTAATTATTTTATTTTTAAGTTATTTCTCTGCTTTCCCTGGGTGGTAGAAAACAAGTGAAGCACTGAGGAAGGGGGATATAGGATTGAGTAATCAGAAAGAGTGGCAACCGAGAGAATATGTGATTAGGGTTTCCAGTTTCTTTCAAGGGTTGCCATATGGTAAGAGGATTGGCTTTTGTTCTAAATGATTTACTAGATTAGAATTATGACAGATGATGAATATAAGCCACAGGGAAAATATTTTGGATGAGTATAAAGAAAAGATTTCTAAAAGTCAGAGCTATCTACATACGGCATAGGCTGTCTTGGAGCATGGCAAAATTCAGGAATCTCAGGATGACCACTTGGCGGGGCTGCTGTAGTAGGGATGGGATGACATTTAGGGTCCTTGAGACTGGACAGTTTTCTGACATGGCTTGCATTCCTGTCCATTCATCTCTGGATGCTTGCCTGCTACTTCTGCAGAATCTGGGATATGTTCCCTAACAGTTGGCACAGGTGGCTTAGAAAGATGGAGAGCCAGGAAGGGTGGACCTCTGTCTCAGTCTTCATCAACTCTGCGAATGTCAGTCTACAGCACAGAGGTCTGAGGACTATTTAGTGCCAAATGTCATCCATGAGCCTCTGTCAAAGTCTTTGACAATGGTAGGAAGAGTATATGATTTACTCTCCTTATTTTCATTTGGGTTTTCCTATATCTTGGTATCACAATAATCAGAAAAGGAGAAAAAACATTACCTCGGTGTTGTTTTGAAAGGGCAAGAGGCTCGGCATTCTTAGCTCAGTGGTCAGGGGGCTGGCCACAAGCACTGAGGCTGGTGGGTTTGAATCTGGCCCAGGCCAGCTAAACAACCATGACAACAACAACAAAATAGCTGGGCATTGTGCCTGTAGTCCCAGCTACTTGGGAGGCTGAGGCAAGAGACTGACTTAAGCCTAAGAGTTTGAGGTTGCTGTGAGCTGCTCTGTCTACCCAGAGCGACATAGTGAGACTCTGTCTCAAAAAACAAAAAAGCACAGAGTAGCTAAACCTCGAGTTTTGAATAAAGTTACCATTTGCAGGATTGAGCATTATATTTTTTGTTTTAATGGCAATAACAATGATAATGTGAGATAATTATTGAGAGGTCACTGTATTTTAGGTGTAATTATTAATGACATCTAATGGGTAAGCAAAATAAGGTGCAGAACATCTGTATAATAAAATCTTACCGTTACTAAAGGCAGGGACAGAGTCCAAACTCAGGTCCCTTTGATATCAGAGCATATGCTCTTATTTTCTTCTTCTTGCTGACAATTTCCTTTATCTGTGATAGTTCTACCTTTTAGGTAATCAGTTTGGTTAATATTGCTTTATTTCTGAGTATCTTCTGTGTCTTTTTTGATAATATCTTATCAAGGAAGCACATTAGGTCTCTTCTAGGTATATTTTGCAACTGGCTGGGCTGTCCAGTCATAAACAGGGCAATGGAAAAAGCACTAGATTAAGCACTGCCCTTGGTTTAGTTGTACAGTAGAACCTCTGTAAGTTGACCACCCCATGGACTGTAACAAATTGGTCAACATGCAGAGGTAGTCAGCATAAGGAATAGGCCTGGTGTACTGATACGTCCATGTGGTACATGTCTGATTTATGAAAATTAGGTCAAATTAGGGAGGTGGCCTGTGATGGAGGTTCTACTGTGTTGTCTTCACATTTTAATTTCTCTGTGTTTAAACAAAGAAACTGTCTTAGTTTTTGTTCTCTGAAAGCAGAGCCTGAGACAAGTACTTGACTGGAAGAAATTTTTTAGAAGATAAAAAACGAAGCAGATATGAACAAGCAAGGAAGGAAGAAAAGGCAACATAAGGCTACATTACTGAGGTCACTCCTATAGGCCACGGGGTATAATTTCTCTGGGACTCCTGAGCAGCTTGCCAGATGTTTCCCAGAATTAAAGATGGGAGACTTGTACACTGGTCCATTTATTCATGCCCCCTGTTTGTTGAGTGTGGCCTTGATGAGCTCCACTCACACAGTGCTCAGACAGCTGACCCTGGAACAATATGTGTACCTGAGATGGGCCCTTGACAGTGTGAAGGAACCATACCCCATAGGTGCAGCTGAAATAAAAGGTATGATGTGGCACCAGTGAAATATGTCCCAGGGAATCTTCAATGCAAAACTTTTAAATCATACAATTTTTGATCTGGGACCACATTATAGCCATTTAGTGTAATTCCCCATTTTCCAGCAGTGGAAGTTAAAGTCACAAAAGAGAAGTGATTTACCCAAGCCCCGTAGTGGGTTAGTGGATGAACTGGGCCTCCTCCAGATCCTCTGGCTCTGGCCACTGTACCTTATGGCCCATTTCATAGCTGATGCTATTAATATCTAATTAATGACCACTTCCTTTCTGTAGCTTGGGAGTGCACTGGTTCAGTTAGGTCCTTTCTCAATAGTCATCACAACAGAATTGTCTCATCTATGTTAGTTAAATCCTCCTGAGACTCCACAGTAAGAGGGACCAGGGTGGTGATGAGGGAGGGGCAGACAGCTGCTTCATCTCCAGAAGTGTGCATGACTCATATCGTTCTTCTCCATTCCTTGTAATTCTTCCATGTTGCTCTTGCCAGTTGTATTTGCATCCGTCTATTGTGCACAGCAAAGGCTTGGAGAATTATGAGGAAGAATTGCCAGAACACTAAATCCAATAAGGATACTGAGTTCCATCTTCTAAACTGAGGAGCATGGTAATTAAAGCAGTATTTACAATCCAATAAAGGCAGAGCTAATTACAGGCAAATGAGATCGAGAGGATGCTCTTTCCCACAGATACCAGACTGGGATCAGCCTTCACTATAAATCCTCCAACTGTCTCCTTTGTTAATTATAATCCTCATAATCCCCTGTATGGCGATATGTGCTTAATCTATTGTTACTCAGTAGGAAAGAATTGCTGGAAACTGAGGTAGGTGTGATGGAGCTCTGATCACTAATACAGAAATAAAGGTGTGGAGGAGGAGAGGTCTATTGGTAATAATCTAAAGCCAAAATGAAAGTGTTCTTTTGAATATGGAGCAAGACTTGATCCTTTGCATGGGGCTTTATGTTTGATATCTACCTACAGACCACATACAGTATTGACATGTTAGAAGCTAGAATTTCTACATCTTCATTAGTAAAAATATATCCTGAGTTAGGGGCCTGTTTGCATGGTCCTGTGACTGACCAGTGCTTTCTATGGAGAGTCCCAGTTACCGGCCTGGTCTCAAAATGTTTAAAGAAAAAATTGTTAATACAGGAGTTAGAAGTTGTTTTTGTTTGTTTGTTTGCTTTTTTTTTTTTTTTTTTTGTCAAGGTCCAGATAGTAAATATTTTAAGTTTTAGGCCACGTATGAATTCTGTGAAATACTTTCCTCCTCCTTTTTCTTCTTTTTATCATCTTCTTCTTCCTTCTTAACAACCCCGTTAGCTTCTAGGTCATACAAATACAGGCCATGGCTAAATTTGGTCAGCAGACCTAGGATAGTAACGCCTGCAATACATTAGATACTCACACACTCAGTCGAAATGTACCGCAATTAATGCAGACCCAGGTAATCTTTAATAACACGTTTTATATGAGGGGGATGTGATGGTTTGGAGATTGGGGGACAAAACAGGTAATTTGGCATTAGAATTCAACCATAGGCTTGAGACCAAATAACAGTTCTATGGCCATATTCTATATAGAGGAAATGGACTCTTGATATTTTATGGGGAAGTATTGCATATTACCTTTAGATTCCTGGTCCCCTCCTATTCAAAGACAGACCATCTTTCTGATCCATGTGACAATAATAGAACTTCTCATATCCCACACACATTTCCGTCTCCACCATCAACACCAATATCCAAGGGTGAGGAAGGCCAGTGTCTCTGTAGTTGGGAATCACTGCATCATCCAGTCCTTAGGGACTGGGTGTGTGGGAGGGAATGCCATGAAAAGGCATCTCATGGGTCATTGAGAATATAGCTTGGGGATGGTAGGTCCAGAGCACTGAGCTAAGCGCATGCTTCTTTTTAAATTCCATGCTACATTATAGCTGGAAGAGAGTAGTCCTGCTACAAACTTTCCATAGGAGAAGAGCAGGAGAGATTTTCCTAAGTCTGTGTGCTCTGTCCCTCACACTGACATCTGACAGGTGAGCAAGGAATGGAAAATCACAGTCACATCACTTGAAAAATCCCTGGTGGCCTGTCCCTAGCTCAGTGTGGCCTGGGCCCAGTGCTGTCTGGGTGGGAGAACTAGCTGAATTCAAGCAGTTCGTGGATGGATTTCTCGTGTGCGTGAAGAAGGAATGGCTTACACCAGGATCCATACCATTTTGGCGTCTTCTTTTCTGAAGTGGGATTGCATTCTCAGAAGTAGCTGGGTCACAGGTGGCCATTCTAGGGCATTCCACATTCCACAGGTGCTTTCGTGTCTTTTCTGTCTTAGGAGAGGGGAAATGTGGTGGTTCTCCTGTCTTCCTTCAATAACGGCTCAAGGGTAAGTGTTGTGAGGAAGAGACAGCTCTTAGGATTCAATGCCAACAGTCTCTTTGTATTTCCAAGTGTTGCAGCAGGATGTGTGGAAAGAACATGCATTTTAGACTTAGAGAACTGGGCATGTAAGCCCCTTATCTTCCACTTTCTAGCAGAGGAATTCTAGTTCTCTGAATCTCAGGGATTATAATGCTCGCCTTGCCAGGTGCAGGAGAAGATGATTCACTTAATATGTCTCCTTCTCTGTAAACTAAAGGTATCTAAGGGGATCTCTCTAGGCAATTGTGCGGACTAAATGTGACAACAAGTCATCAGCTGCAGCATCGAATACATGTTAGGTTCTTATTTCTGTTCAGGGTTTATTTTTGGCAAGATTTGCAACAGACAGTGTTTGTCTTTGACTTGGTTTTCTTGCTTCTTGTACTTTTTTCCTTTTATCGTATCAAGTTATTCGGTTTCTGAGGCACCCCCAAATAGTCTGTTCATATTAAAGTGAAAGGAATTTCTTACGTCTCACTTTCCGTTTGGTGAATCTTGCTTCCGTTTACTTCTAAAGAGGAATTATACAATTTATGATCATTGAAACAGTGACACTGCCTCGGGTCAGGTGTAAGAGGTGCTTTTGTATACCTGGTCCCCTGGATAGGTCAGCCACCAGTGGGGATTTCAAGACAGCAGAGCATATTCAAGGGGCAGCACTCCTCAGGGTCACAGTAAGGCCACACGTCAGCCTGTGCTGAGCTTTGTATAGGACAAACTCTGGGCCCTAAGCCAGAAGGAGGTGAAGAAGCAAAAGTTGATAAGATCTGTGAATTTTGTCAGGCTAATTATGATGTTTTATAAGTCTACCGTACTCTTTCTAAAACTCGGGGGCAAATGTGTTTTTGAATTCGACATTTTTCAGATTTTAGAAAGGTGCTAAAGTACATACAGTGCATATTCTATAACGCCCCTGGGGAGGTCTAGGGCATCACCACATTCCCAACACATCATTACTCAGCAAAGTGGATAAATATTCACACTAATTAGAGTAAATAAAGATTAAAAATAGGCTTATGCCAGTCCAGGTCAGGTTTTTTCACTAAAGGAGGTCAAGTCAGGTTACAATTTTGACACGAAATGAGTTAGGAAAAATACTTTTGGTTTTCAGAAGCTTTTATATTTTGGTATTGCTGATAATGGGCTGCGCATCTGAATCAGAGAGCAGCCAGATGCAAAATTATGGTCAAGCATGAGTTGGGATAATAGCACTTCTCACATCCTTTTATCCTTGTAGCAAGAGTTTTTCTAACCAGAAAAGAGTGACACCAGTCTGTCGGGCAGGTGCTGCCGCAGTGGTCCAGACAGGCAGGACTCCTGGTGCACTCATCTTCTAACCTGGGGCCAGCACATGGACTCTTCCCCATCTCCTACCCTTTCCTTGCCTTTTTACATAGGTGAGTTGCTTTCTTCTTTTCTGTGAGCTTTCCTAGGTTGACCCTCCTTTGTGTGGTAGCACACAGCACCGTGTGGTTTATACTTGACCATCTGACTCCCAGTCCAACTGAGAATGCTTGAGGAGAGGGAGTCTTAGAGCTTGGATGCTCAGTCCAGGACCATGCACATAGTAGGTGCTCGATAAACATTTGGTGAATACACAGCTGCTTCCTACATGATTGAAATACCCTTGAATTTCAATTCCACTGATTAATAGATGGAAAAAAGGAGAATTTAGCCACTCCCCATTTTCTGACTCCCCTTTAGGTTACTTTCTCTTCTGCATTACTAAGTTAAAATCAAGTCATAAAACATACCTTTAGCATTATACAACAGCAGTGAATCACCAATAGTGATGATAATTTTACATTTTCCTCCTCCCTTAGCTCTACGTTATTACCCTCCTGAACTATTGGGTATTAAAGTCATATTCATAATCAAGAACTTTATTAATCTGTCTAAAAGTCAAATAAATATAGTAGGAGCACGTTGGAGGTTGTGGCACCTATTGGTCCTAATTCACCAAGCACAAACTTACCCTGTGGCTTCTTTGGAGATACAGCAGGCTTTATTGTTTTCTAGAAGGTTAATTATCATTACAATATCGTGGAATATGCAATAAAATCGAAGTCCTTTGATTGACTAGGACTTTTAAGTTATAAATTACAGTTAAGAGGACAGATTCAGTCCCTAGAGTCAGGGTATAAAGGGCTTACTTTGGAATGAATGGCTTCCATAATATTTTCTTTTGCTATAATAAGGAATAAGGATCTGAGAAAGAGCTCACATGTGAAGTTCTGGGATTTTACTTATCAGCATCTCACTGGCTGGATATCTTTGGGCATTTAACCTCCAGGGACTTAGCTTTTCTATTTATAGTGAAAGAGAAAAATATTTTCCCATCTTTTTTGCCTCCCAATAACACTGTGAAATGGGACATGGTGTTTTCTGACAATCTCTTTTCAGCTTGTTGAAGGATAGGTATGTCCACTCAAGTGTGGATTGGAAAGAACTAAAGTTTTTCTCTGATACTCACTGGCTATACTAACTTAGGGAAGAAACGTCACCTTTCAATTCCCCAGTTTTCTTAACCTTAATATAGGAATAACATTTTTACCCTCTCTACCTTGAAGCACTGTGTGAAACACAAATGTTTGCAAAAGTACCTTGTAAAATATCATTTGCTAAGAAAATGTTATCAGTATTTTTTAACATCATAATAAGGTGAGATTATTCACATCACAATTGCCCATGAATTCACCCTCATGGAACTCAGACCAGATCTGTGTTAACTGGGGGAAGTTGCCTCACACTTATGAGGTGCCTCTGCAGGTGACGGAATCTGAAGACCATGTGGCCCCTGCAGGAATTCAAACAGGCTTTAACAGTCCAGGGTTCTCAAGGATACCAGCTGAGCCCCTAACTGAGCAAGTCTGGGATTGCTCCCTGCAGCATAAACTGTAACAGGAAAGACTAGGAATTAATTACCCGATCTTTCTTTTTGTGAGCTTAGACACGATTTCCTCACCCCAGTTAGGAGGCAAAACCAAGATTTGGCCTGTGAATCTCTGAAAGCAGATAATCCAGAGTTCTAAATTCTAGTGCTTAATGCTAGACTAACACATTGACTTAATGAAGAAAGAAATAACCAAAAAAAATTTTTTTTTTAATCAGGTAAAGAGAAATATATCAAATAAGGAAAAAAAGATCTGGGGAATTATTTCTAGAGATTTAATGCTGTGAATGTTGAAAATCATGTTGAATTTCCCTCCTAAACCCCTGACTTTTAGAACTGGATAAATTCACCACGTGGGAGGGAAGCCACTTAGTGAAGATTAAGGTGAGTTGGCCTGGTCTCCTGTGACCTGTGAAAGCTCTTTGAGCAGTCAGTGCATCTGGGGGAAGGGGTTTGATTCTTGACTTTTTGCCGTCTCCTGTCTCATTCATGAATCCTGTTCTGTGCCTTCCTATGCTGACCCAGATGTGAAATCAGCCCTTCCCTTGAGTTGCGCAGAAGTTGGACTGGAATGAACTGTTTGTGGATTTGGACTTCATTGAAGATTTGGGTTGTTTTTTTACATCTCCTAGGCTTTACTGGAACGCATTCTGTCACTTTAGGTAAGACTGAGAATCTAACTTCAGCTATGATCAACCCAAGGAAGAAAGGAAATAAACCCTTTTATGTTATTAGGTAAAGTAAACAAATAAAATAAGAGTTTGCCTAAAGGAAAACTTGCATGATGGCGTGGAAGCCGAAGTCGTTGCTCTCAGATGGTTATAGTCAGAGGGTACTTTGGTTTACATGACTCCTTTAAAATGCATTTGGGAACATAGTTACAATTGTAACAGTATTAAAAGATGGGATCTTTAAGAGGTGATTAGGTCATGAGGGCACTGCCCTCATGGAAGGTTTAAGGCCGTTATCCCAGGAGTGGGTTAATGTTTAGAGTAGGTTTCTGATTTAAAAAAAGATGACTTTGGCTTGATTTTCTATCTCTGTCTCACCTGCTCCTTCATCATCTGATGCCTTCTGCCATGGGGTGACCTTCAACAGATGCCACAGCCATACTTGTGGACCCCCTAGCCTCTAGAACTATGAGCCAAATAAATCTCTCATCTTGATAAATTACCTAGTCTAAGGCATCCTGGTCTAAGCAAAAATTCCCACCAAGCAGATGGTGACAGGTGTACAAAGAGGTTCCCTGAGCACCACAGCTTGTCTTCACTGTTCTTGTGCATCTAGCTTGTTTACTCCATTGTTGGCTCTGTATACACCTGTGGTGCCACGCCTATACCAGGCCAATATCTGTGAGCCCACTGACAAGGTCGCTGTGCAGTCACAAAAGCTTCCCCTAAAAGCGACAGGGCCCACAAACTTACACGTAAGCTTCCTCTTTGTGGTCTCCCTTCAGGAGCTACACAGGCTTGGACCCCCCTCATCCATCCTCATCAGTATTCCACACAAAATGGTTGATGAAGGTTTCCCTAATCTTCCCACCCAGCTCCTTCAAACATTCACTTCCTCAGCCCTGACACAATTGTCTAAAGTCTAATTCCTATGGTAGAGGGTGTTCCTGTATTACTTAGAGCCTCTGGATTGAGGACACAGACTTTAATCCTGGATTTTTACCCTTGTGCCTGTTATACTGTTATTTCTCTTCTTTGTCTGAAGCAGCAGATAAATTGTCTCTTTTTCCCCATGTCTAAAGAAAATTCAGGAGCTTTCTTTTTACTCCAATATACAGAGGTATTGCCCCCAATGCAGTTAATTCTTCTTTCAATGAATGTGAGCACTTTACCTAGTCCTGTGAGAGACAACCTTACCATTAGTTTCTGTCCTGGAATCCAGGGCCTGAGTCAAGTGATTCATTTACTGTGTTTTTTTTTTTTTTTTTTTGAGATGGAGCCTCAGGCTATCCCCCTGGGTAGAGTGCCATGGCATCACAGCTCATAGCAACCTCCAACTCCTGGGCATTTACTGTGTTTTTAATGCATGACATCTTGATGCTAGATGTTAGAACAATAGAGAACAAAATTCCTAACTTCAAGTAGGCTTTCTACAGGAGGGAATAGAAAAGTTAACTTTATTATAATCACAGTATTGTATGACAAGTGATATTTCAACGGGAGCATGTACCCGTGGTTCCAGATGTTTGGAAGCATGTCAGGAGTTATGATGTTTGAAAAAAGGTAGAGGGGAACTTTGCAGATTAAGTGAAGGATCTTCAGAAGGGGAGATCAACTGGATTTGGAAGGTGGGCCTGAACTATCATCACATATCTAGACATAGAGCAAGATTAGGTTATCATACAGAGGAAAGGGAAGTGGCAGCGTGACCAGGGACGCGGACACTGGAATGAGGCAGACCCGGGTCAAAGAATGCGGATAGGCATCCGGACATGGAAGAGGTGAGGAGTAGACGCTCCTCCAGGGTCTCCAGACGGAGCACGGCTCTGCTGACACCACCCCTTGACTGCAGCCCATTGAAACTATGTCCAACTCTGGTCTCCAGAGTTGTGAGAGGCTAAATGTGTGCTGTATCAAGCCACTGAGTTTCTGGTAATTTGTTACAATAGCCGTAAGAAACTAACACGCCACTCTCGTGTTGTTTTCTTGGAGTCCACTGCCTATATATCCTAGAGCCCATACTTCCTGCCCTTGCCTCTGTGCCCTCACATATGAATGCTCCCTGGGGGACTACCTCCTCCACAGGTATTCATTTAAACACTCTGATTTTCCCTTAAAAACTCAGTTCAGACATTACTATCTTGATGAAATCTTTACAGAATCTTCATCTGGCTTAGCTATTCCCCCTTTGCCTTCCAAGGCTACCTGTATTTCTCTGCTAGAACACTTGCCATAATATACCGTGATTACAATAAAGTTAATTCTTCCATTACCCCCTAAAGAAAGCCTCTTGAAGGTAGGAATTACGTTCTCTATAGTTCTAATACCTAGCATCAGGATGGGATATATTAAAAACACAGTAAATGTTTGTTGAATAAAAAGAATATGAGATTAAATGAGACTGATGCAGGGTGTGAAGGAAATAACTCTCACTGAAGTTTTTGCTACTTGTAAATTGCTTCAGAAAAAAGATTTGTCGAAGAGGTGTATACTGTGAAGTGGAGGGATTTTCCTGAGATTGCAGTTATCTCTGCTAACCAAGTTTTTCATTCACATGGGTTAGGAGAGATGACTCAAGAATGAATTTGCTCCAACGTTTGATTCACTCTTTGATGTATAATTCCATTTACCAAATATACAGTGTACATCTAATGTGCGAAAGACACTACTGGCAAAGGAGAAATGAGTAAAAAAAAAAACGATTCTCAGCATCAAGGAATTTATACAGTAAGAGGATGCAGTCTGTTCTTAGGGAATTATAATAGAATGTTATTTGTTGCAAGTTGTGCAGTGGTTCATTAAAAAGAAAGAGGATTCCTTGTGGTAAGAGATTGGAGAGATTTTTATAAAGGAGGTAGCTTTATAGCTGGGGTTTGAGGAATGGACAAACAGAAAAATAGAAACTAAATTAGCAGACAAAATACATGTGGAAAGATATGCAAATGGAAACAGGAAGGGAATTTTCTGGAATTGGCCAGTAGTACAATCTCCTGAATTGTAGAGTGTAGGTAAAAATGTAGTGGAGGACAGTGTTGGAAATACAGACTGTGTGTAAATTACAGAAGACAATGAATGCAAAGTGAAGGAATTTGAATCTTACTCTACAGGATTAGGGGACTCATAAAAATATTCTGATGAAATAAATAATATTGCTAGAATCATGTTTCAAGGGTTGGAAAGGGAACATATAAATCAGACTTGCAGAGGTGGAAGGGAAGGAAGTCTCTAAAGAGATCTTTATAGAAGTCTAGTAAAAGACAATAAATGAACAGGGTGGATGGGTTACAAAGGAAGAGAATGGAGAAAAATGAGGGAGATTCTGGAGCAAATACTACCCAGGCACTTTGAAAGAATTAGACTGGTGATCATTCACATCATAAGGAGAAATAAGGAAAAATATGAACCTGAGGATAAAGAATAGGGTTGTGTATGATTGATAAAATATCTACTGAGCCTAATAAAAATTTTATGCAGCATGTTAGGAAAACTGACCATTGGAACCACAGTTTTGGAATCATATATTGATCAATCTATCCTCATAGTGCTTTCCAGAGGACCCTTGATTGAACTTTGTATTGGCAGCAGGACTGTATCATGGTACCCACCAACTTGAACAGGAAGCCCCCAAACCAAGGTCAACATCTGTCCAGGCTGTGCTGTGAAGACTGGGACAGCCAAGGTTTATGAGGCATTGGTTGTTCCATTCTACCAGCCACTGTAGTGGCTCTTCAACTGGACAGTTTTAAAATCCAGGATGGATCCTTAACATACTCAGAACATCTTCACCATCCAAACACTCATTAGGGGTTTGCCATGGAAACCCCTTTTGACACAGCCTGGTCCCCTTGGCCCATGAAATATCAGCTCTTTCCACTTGTCATTAGGTGGAGAAACTCGTGGCTCTGTTACTGGCTCCCGTGAGCCGCCCTATGTGTTATTTGATTTACAGCCAATGATCACTTGGGTCTTAAAGTTCCATTATTTCTTTGTTTTCCACATTCATGTGTGACTACAGCCTTTTTTGTACTATTTTTATATATTCAATATCCAGCTTCCAACTGCCTCGAAACAATCAGTAGAGAAACAAAGGCTAAAAGCACAAGGTGACTAAATTGCTTAGGAAAGGAGCGTCAATACATTTTAAAATGTGTGCTAGCTCTGTAAAATGGAAGTGGCATTTTGTAGCACTGGGTTAAGAAGTGTTTCTGTACTCAGGGGAAAGGCGTACCATAACGAACCCTGATGTTCATTGTGTGCAAGTTTAGGACATTCAGGCAGGCACATGCCGTTCTTGCCCAAGAGCGATGAGTGTAGCAGTCTGAAATCAAAACCTTGGGAGATTCTTTTGCCGATAAGTGTGTAAATTCTATGTCAATTTGGCCAGGCTACAGTGCCCAATGTATTGCTAATCTAGATGTTGCTGTTAAGGTAGCTTTTAGAGGTCATTAACATCTACAATCAGTTGACTTTAAGTAAGGGAGATTATCCATGATAATGTGGGTAGGCTTGCTTTCATCAGTCAGAGGTCCTAAGGGTAAAAATAGGTTTTCTAGAGAAGAAATTCTGAACCAAGACTTAATACAGGAATACTGCCTGTGTTTCCAGCCCCTGCCTGCCCTACAGCTTTAGACTTGTCAGTCCTCACAACTGCATGAGCAGATTATTTAATTATTTGCATATATATATATATACACACACACATAAATATAAAATATATGTTTATGTGTTTATACACATACAAATATTCTAATATATATTGTTTTTAGTTCTGTGTTTCTTCAGTGCATTGATCAGTATACATCAGGGGTTCATCCTTAAAGAGAAAAACAAATCAGTTTAGCATCAAGATAGAACATGACAAAAATATCACTTCCAACTGCCTCGAAACAATCACTTTAATAAAATAAATGCAGGCTCGGTGCCTGTGGCTCAATCGGCTAAGGTGCCAGCCACGTACACCTAAGGTGGCGGGTTCGAATCCTTAGCCTGGGCCCGCCAAACAACAATGATGGCTGCAACAAAAAAAAAAAAAAAAAAAATGGCCGGGCGTTGTGGCGGGCACCTGTGGTCCCAGCTACTTGGGAGGCGGAGGCAGGAGACTCGCTTGAGCCCAGGAATTGGAGGTTGCTATGAGCTGTGATGCCATGGCACTCTACCCAGAGGGATAGCTCGAGGCTCTGTCTCAAAAAAAAAAAAAAGAAAAGATAATATTCACTGTCTCTGAATTTTCTATCAAATACAACATGGTTGAGTCAGCT
>CAUYQV010187266.1:0-28711 GCA_963574575.1 Galagoides demidoff | reverse complement strand
TAATATTTATAAATAAAAATAGAAGATAATTTCAAAAAACAGATCATGCCAAATCTTATAGACAATAGAAAAAGAAGAAATACTTCAAATTCATTCTACTTCATCTGGATATACCTGATATTAAAATTGGGAAAAAAATATTATTATAAAGGGAAATTACAAATATATTTCACTTATAAATGAGGATGCAATGTCCTACACAACATATTAACAAGTTGAATTTAAAATTATTGTTCAAATAACATACTTTGGTCAAAATTAAATCCAATTTATGTGAGAATTAGACACTATTTTCTTTTCTTTTTTTTTCTTCTTTTTCTTTCCCCTACCCCCTCCCTCCTTCTCTCTTTGTCTGCTCTCCCCTTCCCCCACCCCCTACCATGTCATTAATTGTCCTCATATCAAAGTTAAATATGTACAATTAATGCTTCTCCAGGATTTCAAATCTTCTAATTAAAGAGTTTTTTCCACTTTGTCACTTGGCCTCCTTGTACACTCATTGATACAACAAATAGCAACAACTGGTAACGTACTGACTCCAGGCCCTAACCTAAGCCTTGAGAAAATAACTTGGCTTAAAGATGCAAAAACTGCCATTTTGAAATTTAGCAAAAGAGTGAGAGACTTGAATTCACCTTTAGGTCAGATTATTCCCTGTTTAGGGAAAAAAAACTAGGTGGACTCTTTCATCACCCAAATGCAAAACAAACACTCACCATTATTAAGAGCCAAAGCTGGGAAGTGACAGTAACACTGTGTTTTAGAATGGAAACAAAAGCCTTCTCTAATTGTTAATTTTTACCTAAGACTGAGCCATAGCTTTGATTGCTTGATTTTTCTTTTGTTGTTTTGTTTTGAGATTGAGTAGTAGGAATACACCTTTTCTCTGTAAGGACCTAGGGTAACCCCGTGCCAGTGAACCTTCATTTCTCTTGAGGAGGGAAGGACATTCAAGCATTTTGGTAACTGTAGATTAAAAGAACTGTATTATAAAAGAGGTCTTTGTAGTTTGGGCTACACTAGGTTGTTGGTGTCCTACACACTATTACAATGTATTTAAAAGCAAATAAAACACATCTTGAGAAACTGGTTAATATTTGAATATTGTGTTTTAATGTGCTAACCTCGTTGGTATTATTCCAACTGCCTTAGATACCAAAAAGGGAACTGGGGAAGTCGTCTCAGGCTGGGCTGAAGGGGACGCCCATGAGCCTCACTCTTCTTATCCAGACTAGGAAGTAAGTCTTTCCACTTGGTTACTCTCCCTCCATCTCGAAATTCTCTCCTCTCTTAGGTTCTAAGGTACCATTCCTTTATGGTTTCCCCTTATATCATAGACACTCTTGTTCATACTTTTCTGACCCTCATTCTCTACCCAAGTCCACTTATCTTGGCTGTGGCTCTTTCTCTCTCCCATGGCTACAGTCTCCCTCTGCAATCTCATCCAGCGTCAGGACTTTAACTACCATCTCTATTTTGATGAATTCCAAATTTATATCTCTAGCCCTCACTTTTTCCTTGAACTCATCATGTGCTTATCTAGCTGCCTTGTTGGCATAGCCACTTGGCTACCCAACAGGTCTCTCAAATTAAGTGTCTAAAATAACCTCTGATTTGACTCCCAAACCTATTCCCCCATCTATATTCCCTTTCAAGGAAATGGCACTTTACCCTTGTTCACTCAACTAAACACTGGGGGACAAATTGAATTCTACCTTTGTGTTTCTCATTTCCAACAGACCAGAAAGTTTTACTGGTTTACACATTCACTTCTTCCATCCCTAATTCCAACTCCATTGTAGAAGCCACCATTACATTGGCTGGGCTGTTGTGATAGCCTCCTACTGCTTAATATATTGCTGGATTACTCCATTACTTTTTCACAGTCAGAGTAATCTTGGTTTTAATTTATTTATTTCAATATATTTAGGGGATACAATTTTGGTTTTTTGTTACATGGGTGAATTGTACAGTGGTGAAATCAGCCATCACTTGAATAGTATACATTGTACCCAACAAGTAATTCTTCATCCCTTACCTCCTTCCAAACCTCCCCTATTCGAGTCTCCAGTGTCCATTATACCACTGTATATGACCATATATACCCATCATTTAGCTCCCACTTATACATAAAAATATGTGATATTTATTTTTCCATTTCTGAGATACTTCATTAGGATAAGGACATCCAGGCATATCCAAGTTGCTGCAAGACACTATTTCATTCTTTTTATGGCTGAGTAGTATACATCGCCATACCACAAAAGCCATACCACTATATATTTTCCATTATATATAATGGAATATACACACATATGTGTATGTATAGCACATTTTATTTATCCATTCATCAGTTGATGGGCTCTTATGTCAACCTCACATCTTTGTAATTGTGTATCATGAAACTGTTAACATACAAATGTAGGTATCTCTTTGATATAATGACTTAGTTTCCACCGGGTAGATACCCAGTAGTGGGGTTGCTGGATCAAAGGGTAGGTCTGCTTTTAGATTTTTGAGGAATTCTCCATAATGTTTTCCAAAGAGGTTGTACCAATTTACATATCCATCAACGGTGTATAAGTGTACCCTTTTTAACACATCTGTTCCAACGTCTATTGTTTTTAACATTTTCATAATTGCCATCCTGATGGGGTAAGGTCATATCTCATAGTGATTTTGGTTTGCATTTCCCTGATGTTTAGCGATTTGGGCATTTTCTCATGTGTTTGTTGGCCATTTGTATGTTGTCTTTCAAAAAAATGTCTATTCATGTATTTTGCCCACTTTTTAATGGGGTTCCTTGTTTTTTTCTTGATAAGTTATTTGCAGATTCTGGATATCAGTCCTTTTTCAGATATATATATATGTAAATATTTTCTCCCATTCTATAGGTTGTGGCTTTACTTTCTTTTTCTGTGCGGAAGTTTTTTAGTTTAAGTTTAGTCCTATTTATTTGTTTTTATTTATTTTGTTGTATTTGCTATTGGGTCTTAGTCATAAATTCTTTGCTAAGGCCAATATCCAAAAGAGTTTTTCCTAGAATTTTTATTTTATTTTATTTTTTTGAGGCAGAGTCTCACTTTGTGGCCCTTGGTAGAGTGCTATGGCATCACAGCTCACAGCAACCTCAAACTCTCGGGCTCAAGTAATTCTCTTGCCTCAGCCTCCCAAGTAGCTGGGACTACAACTCGCCTGCCACAATGCCTGGCTTTTTTTTTTTTTTTAGAGACAAGGTCTTGCTCTGTTGTGGGCTGGTCTCCAACTCTTAAGCTCAGGGCAATCTACCTGCCTCACCCTCCCAGAGTGCTAAGACCACAGGCATGAGCCACTGCACCTGGCCTTTTTCCTAGGTTTTTTTTTTTTTTTTTTTTTAGAACTTTTGTAGTTTCATGCCTTATATTTATGTCTTTAAATAAATTTTCTCAAATCATGACCCTCTTTTAATTCTATCTTTGGAATGAAAACCAACCCCCTTCCCATGTCCACAAGCCTCCACATAATCTAGTTCCTACCCGACCTCCTCACCTCATTCCATTTCATCCTACTGTCCCCCTCACTTCTGCCATAGTGTTTTTTTTTTTTTTAAGAGAAGGAAGCCATACCACTTTACTCCAAATGCCAGAATTGTGGTAGCAGAGCCATCCCAGGGAAATGGGTGGGCTTAGACCTGTTGGAGGATAATAGCAGGAATTCAGAATTAATTCTGATGAAGAGGAGGCAGGGGCTGCAGAACAGGCTTAACCTCAACTGAGCACCATGAATGTGAGACATCAGGAGATGCTCCAAGGACCGTAGAGAGACCAGGCCACATCGGGTGGGTGGAGACTGCTACCAATGCTGTGGGGTTCCACCCACTGAAATCTACAGCACTAATGGAAACGTGACCTCATCACTCACTCAGTGGCAAGCACTAAGACATACCAGCTTTTGCAGCAAAGAATCAAATACAGCTTCTGCCCTCAAGGACTTTTCAGCCTAAGAGAAATAGATAAATAATTGGAATATAGTATGATAAGTGTTCTCACAAGAATAGATGCTGGGAAGAATGATGGCACAAATGTCCCAGTGAATGATACTCCTTAAGAGGGGGCACCAAGCAGATAGGGCTATCAGAGGAGTCTTCCTCTGTGGCTGCAAGTACACCCCCTTTGGGGTTTTCCCAGGACAATTTCCAAATGATTAAATTTCAGATTCCAGGATTTTCAGAAAAAATAATACCAGTGCTGTGTGTAGAGAAATGGAGACCATCTTACTAGATGATGTTTTTGATTGAAAGGTACCACTGTAAACAGGAATTTGTAGCTGTTATAGAAAAAAATTAAAACCCATGTCAGTTGAGGCATGTTGCCTTTGTACACAGCTTTTTAGTGCTATGTCCATGTTACTACCGTTATTCCCTCTGGGGGACTATGCGTTACATTATAATCTCTGACAGGTAGGGTGCCACCAAACAGTGGAGGGGTTGGAGGAGTCTGCATTACTGTAGTATAAATGCCGTCAGTGGAGGTGGCAGGAAGGCAGGAGCAGATCACCAGAGAACTGCTCCAGAGAGCAAGACATGACAGCAGACTTTGTTTTTCTTGATCTGTGGTCCAAATCGCACATTGACTTCCATGCCCAGTTTCCTCTTCTGGAAAATTTAAAAGGAAAACTTCTGAATATTTGTGGTTCTTCCCCCTCTAGAGATCAAAACGGGCTCAGAGAGATAAAATATGGTGCTTTTCCTGCTACCCTTCAAAGGTAGCTTCTGGACTTGGGCCCAGAAGGCCCTCCGCCCCACTCCAAAACTGCCTTAATGGGGTGGCCTTTCCAACATACAGTGGGTTCATCATTTCCATTCACCTCCCATTTGCAAATGATAAGGAGCACAGTTAGATTAGTTTTCTGGAGGCAGGAATCGATACCCTGGTGTATGTGGAGCCGATTAGACATTGCTAATTAGGGCTCCCAGACATTAATCAAATGCCTCATATGGAGTTAATCAACCAATGTAGGAAGCAAAAAAAAAAAAAAATCTATAGTGTCCCAAGTTCCCCCTTGAAACTTCCAACCTGGTTGACCTTGAAGTCCAGCCTGTTGACAGAAATCCCTGAGTCGGTCTGCATTACCTGGGCTGGGAGGCTGTGCTGCTTCTCAGACTCCTGAGCCTTCTAGAATGAGAGGCTGACACAGTGTCATCAGGCTCCTTCTTAAACAAACGGGCTCCATCCCGCAGCATCCACCCCTTCTCGCTGACTCTGTGGCACTGTGCCAGACCCTAGGACCAGTGCTCCTAGGCCTAAAGAATAAATAAAACTAAATGCTTCCTGATTAATATATTATTCATGAAACAGCCCAATGACCCATCATGCTACATACTTGTATTTATACAATTATTCCTGTGTGTTTAAATAATGAATGTTAGGTTTGTGTTTACTAATCACAAATCACTGATTAATCTGTATTCAAATCAAACAGTGCATTATACGAACTCTTCAAATTACTATGCTGGGTCAGCTTGCCTACCTCCATTTAGGGAGTTTCTATAAGGCTAATTCTACAGCACATGACTGAGCGCTTTAATTTGACAAAGTCTATTGGATAAACTGGCCTCAAATAAAAAGTCTGCTGGTAAAACTGGACAAATCCAGATGTGATGAAACATGTGCAGAATATATTAAAAACATTTCCAAGTACTTAGGTCCTTACCTCCTGGTTCTGTAATGCTTTTGAATGTTACCATGTAAAAAGCTCTTTATTACCCAAGAAACTCTTTTAATCTCATCACAATCTTCTTTAGAAAGATGTTTTGCTAAAAAGCCACAACATATGTATATGCCAACGTTATATTTTTTTTCCTTCAGAAATAGGAAGTCAGTTTTAAATGAACTTAAATCCCAACAGGTTCATCTGAGAGTTAAGATTTCCAACCTCTAAGAATTGATCAGTTTTTAGGCTCTCAGAAAGCGTATTCTTCCAACTATGCTTAGCAAAGAGAGAGAAATGGAATTCCTAGAATTTAATTAAAAGGCCCACTGAATAGTACTAGAGGAAGGAATGGCAGAATGCAGGAAAAATAGGCAGGGAACCAGAGCCCAATAGCCACGACATACTAGTTGTGTAGCCTGGACAAATATTTAAGGTTTCTAAGCCTCTAAGATGAGAGCTGTAATGTCCAAGGTCGTAGAGTGGTTCTGAAAGTGGTATGAGGTAATGCATGTGAGCTCTTGGAACAATATCTCCCTGGAGTTGGAAAATCAATAGTTGCTAGTTCCCTTGGCCTCTTCCCTTAATTCTGGTTCTATGAACTATAGCATTCTAGAAAGCAGAAATTGCAGCTTATGCATCTTTGTATCCTCGGCAGCTGGCACTGTGGTGACACAGTTGACTTAATAAATTATTATTGAGCCAAAATGAATCAACGGAAAAGCCACCAAAGAGATACTTTGGGGGACATGTAAATGTTTCTTTACTTTCCTTCCTAAAAGTCAATATTAAATAGAATCTCTAAGAAAGTAATTTCCAGAAATCAGAAGAAATAGTCCAGAAGAGCCGAAGCAAATCCCTCCTGTAATTTCTGGCTTGGAAAAGTATGATTTTTGAAAAAAAAAATTCTCTCCTTCACTTCTCTGGCCTCTTCCTCTTGTAATTTTGGGGATATTCACGCATGGCAAATGTAAGGTGGGTCATAACACATAAACATGACGGGGACTCAAAATGTTTATTTTATGCAGCTATAAAGTTCTGTTGGTGAAAACACATAAGTAGAGGATGGAGCATAGATGTTGGAGAAGGGGTACAGCTTAGAAATCTTTTAAATACAGGACGTTATTAATACCCGGTATGATTCTCAAGATAAACACACCAAGCAAGAAGCACTGCGATTTGATTCCTTGAGTTTGGGTAAGGGTTACACTTATTTCTGCTTAATCCAAGTGTTTTGAAGATTAACAAAATGTCCTGTTTCTACAATGTATATTAGCCATCAAGTAAAAAGCAGCATACTCATACAAAGGTCCGGTAGTACAATCAGAAACTTACTGAAGACTCTGGCCTTAGGACTGGGGCATAAAATATAATAGAGAATATGTCTTTCCAATTAAAAGTCATATTTTCATTTCTGAAAATAAGCAATTTCAATACAAGGTAATTTTTTTTTCTTTTTAGACAGAGCCTCAAGCTATCCCCCTGGGTAGAGTGCTGTGGCATTACAGCTCACAGCAACCTCCAACTCCTGGGCTCAAGGGAGTCTCCTGCCTCAGCCTCCCAAGGAGCTGGGACCACAGGCACTGCCACAACACCCCGCTATTTTTTGGTTGCAGCCGTCATTGTTGTTTTGGCGGGCCTGGGCTGGATTCGAACCCGCCACCTTAGGTGTATGTGGCTGGCACCATAGCCACTTGAGCCACAGGCGCTGAGCCAATATAACGTAATTTTTAAAGGTAGCTTTTAACATTTAGATTGTCTACATGTCATGATGGGTATGATCCAAATTTGAAAAACTTGACAAAAGCTAGAAATTTGTTACCTTATTATATGTCAAGTATTTGTCATCTTACCATTTAGCATTTTCCTATATCTAACCAAATCCCACTATGACACATTTTTGTAGGCAGATTGAGAAGAAAGATGGCCCACCAAAGAGTCCTTGCCTGCCAAGTTCTACATTACTGTAGGTCTCAAATGAACTGTCATTACTTTGATGATGCTTCTTAATTTAGTAAATCATAATTATTTATAATCCAAGAATATTAGAATTGGATAGTCACACCATCTCTTTCAATGTGTTTGGATATTAATTTAAAATGAATTCCTAATTTTGAAACTATTGGAAGTCCCCAGATATGCCAAGGCTCTCCCACAAACTCTAGAGTGGTAGATATTGAAGGGAGTCACACTGGAGAACATCTAGGGCTAAGCCTTTGCTCCAGGGGTTGTTCAGGCTCTATTCAAATGGATACAGGTTTTGCAAGGCACTTTGTGTTCTAGAAGAAAAACAACAGATGCTGATGTGCAGGAGGCAGAAGTGACTGAATTTTTCCTAAAAAAACTGTGAGCGTCTGAATTCATGCTTTCATTCTAAAACATCTTCTCTAGTGCTACCCCTGACGTGATTGTCTTCCTCAGACTCCATCATCTGAAGTCAATTCACGTACATAACCCACTTGTTCTATAATAAGGGACTGCTGAGACACAAATACTACACAGCTGTGTTAAGTCTGAAGTTATTGAATTAGGTTGGCACAACTTTAAATATTAAAATAATCTTCTCGACCCTAGTTATTATCACTCACAATCGGAGACATATGTCATATTATCTGTGCTACATTGTTTCTCCTTGTTGGACAACAGCACCCCTTCTTCCTTTGGGTAATTGTCCATGTATTGCTGGGGTACCAAGGGAGAAAATGGTCCCCTAGAAAGGGCCGACAGAAAGCTTCCCTGAATCTTATTTGCAGGCATCGAGAGGAAGGCAATCTTTCTTTGAGCATTACCTACTGACTTAATGAAACCTGAAGCTCTCTATCTCTCTCTGAAGACTTGCTCAGCCCCTACCTAAGCCTTGGCCATTTAAAGGTCAACCAAAAAGATAAGCCAAAAATGAGAGTTGATGATGTCATATAAATCCCTAGACCCAGCCATGCCTGAGGATAGATCAACCTCTGGACTTTGAAATTACATAGGTCAATACTAGAACTTTTGTATTTAAAGAGTCCTGTCTAGAAATGTAAACACAAATACAAAGCATTGTGATAAGTACCATAACAAAACAATGTAACACACTGAAGAAGAAAAAAAAAAAGAATCCTTTCTAACGTGTGCACGTTTTAATACTCAGATTTCACCTTCAAGCTCCTTTCATTTGCATCTCAACACTTCACCCACCCACGAGGCCAGGTTGAAAATTTTCTTCCCACAGAACTAAATCCCTACAGAATATAGGTCTGTTCTTTTCTCGGTTACGGATCCACCCAATGTCAGTTCAATGATAAAAGTGCAAGCCTCACCAATTTAGCTGCCATCCTCAGGGCTCTATCCCCTTGGAAAGTTCTCCTGCAACTGTCCTCTCATTAAGGCACTGGCTGCTCGCTTCTCTTCCCTGCTCTACCTGCCTCTATACTGTCCAGATTTTCCCTTTCATTCTTCACTCTGCTATTCTTATTTTCTTTCTTCTTTGTAGCCTTTTCTTTTGAGGTTTTCCAAGAGCAGGGGTTATTAATGAGGTCCACTGACTATCCATTAGTGGACTTCAGGGATGTCTCAAAGTCTCTTGAAATGATATGCAAGTTTTACATGAATATTCATACATACGTGTATGACTTATCAATTGCTGTGTAACAAATTAACCCATAATTTAGCATCTCTAAACAACTAACGTTTATTATTTCACAGTGTGAATCTGTGGGTCAGAAATCCAGATGTGGCTTGGTACCTCTGACTCTTACAGGGCTGCAATCCAAGTATTGGTCAGGGGATTTTATCACATCTAAAGCCTTTGCTAAAAGAAAACCCGCACCTGTCCACATATAAGCTTCTTACATGGCTGCTGGCAGGAGTCAGTTTGATGGGATGTTAGTTGGGACCCACTGGGTTCTTGCTACATGGACCATTCACAGGGCAGCTCAGAAGGAGCCAGCAAAAATGAGAGAGGCAAGATAGATGCCACTGTCCTTTTATCTAATCTCAGTAGTGACATCCCATCTCCTTTGCGGTATTTGGTTGATTAGAAGCAACATGCAAGGCCCAACCCATGCTCAGGGGAGGGGTCACACAGATGTGACCAGCTGGAAACAGGATCCATGGGGGGCCATCACAGAGGCTGTCTACCATGTTCTATTTCAATAATGGAAGAAGATCCATTTATCTTATCATATTTTAAAACTTCTGAATCAGTATTTGTTTCTTTCTCATTCATCAGTTTCACCCAAAGTCTTCTGTGCATATTTTCACAAAACAAGTCATTAGAAATCTCTCTGTAACTGAAGCTGGAGTTAACCTCCCCCTTATAATAGTCATTGTACTTCCTTCTGTTAAAATATTTAAATTTTTTGTGACACAGAGATCCCATGTTTCCCATCAAACACACCCTCACACACATACACACACGTGCACCTGCACACACAGCTTTCCATGTGGAAAGCTTTCCACAAGGTTCCATGATCACTTGATAAAAAGTAGAGAGTTTGATCACATAGGACAAGAACCTATTTTGTGGAAACACTGGTTCTCATACTCTTTGCTTTCAGAACACCTTTATACTCTTAAGAATTAGTGAAGACCTGGGCAATAATGCCTATGGCTCAAAGGAGTAGGGCACCGACCCCATACGCTGGAGGTGGCAGGTTCAAACCCAGCCCCCGCCAAAAACTGCAAAAAAAAAAAAAAACAATTGTGAAGACCTAAAGAGCTTTTGTTTAGGTAGGTTCTCTCCATTGACATAGATTGTGTTAAAAGTGAAAACTGAGGAATTTTAAAAATCTTTAGTTTTTAAAATGACATACCTATTACACGCTAACATAAATATTTTCCTGGAAGACAAAAATATTTTATTTTTTAAAATAAAAAAATTCAACAGCAACGTTTTATATTTTTAGAAATCTTTTTAATGTCTGGCTTAATAAAACACAGCTGGAGTCTCATATCCATTTTGTACTCAAACTTTATGATGTGTTGTTTTGGTCAAAGTCGAGGAAGAAAATCCATATGGTCACAGAGATGTGTCATTGTAAGAAGGAGAAGTATTATAATAGCCTTTTCATGTAATTGTAGGTGCTCTTTTTTGATGCTATACCAAAACTTAACAATGGTAGTTCCTTAAAGGTTACAGAATGTGGAATCTGAAACCACATCAATGAATTTCTTTATACCTTCTGTCACATTAAACCCCCCGGTCTATCTTGTATTTTGAATGGCTCTTTTACCAATGCACGATTTTGTAACATCAATCATGCAACATCATGCGATACAACATCAAATGCGTTGGCCATTTGAAAAAATAAAAAAAGAAGCTCAGTTCACTGAAATTCTAGTATCTTCCAAATGTTGGAGCATTCTGTTACAAAATCTCATTACATTGGTAAATATGACAACCAAACTCATCATGAGTCTTTAGGCATTGGGAAGTAGTCAAGTTAATGGTGGAGAATATAGCTTTCTAAAATTCTATCTTTCACTTGAAGGCCTAAATCTTCCCATTGGGTATAAATACTGTCAGTTCTTTTCCTTGAAGCAATAAGGTCAGTATGTGCATGTCTGAGAAAATATCCACCAACTACCCAAATCTGTATAACCACAGTTTGTCGGTTGTTTGTTATTCCAAATAAAAAGCAGTAAAGTAGTGTTCCATGAAAAAGAGTGGCTGGTTCAACTCAACACGAGTGTTTTCCTTGAAACAACCATTGTACATTTGCGTACATCAGAATGTTCCCCTCACATTTCCAATTTGATCACACAGAGTATCACAAAGAGTAAAGTGTTGAGCGTTAATAAAGTTAATAGTTGTTACGGCTTTGTCAAGGTCACTTTTAGGTGGCGCTGGCTTTTCTTTTTCCTGCGAGTGTGGTGAAGTGGACAATGACCACTCATGAAATCTGGGCCCAATGCCTGGAATCATCTTCAGACACTAGTGTTTTACCCACCACTGCTTTTGCATTCACAGTGCAAATGTCAAGCACTTTGGGGGGAAAAGCAAATAACATCTTAATAATAGTGTGAAAATAGTTTTGACTTCTTATGAACATGTAATTGTCTATATGTTGATTTCATAAGAACAATAAAACACTAATATAGTCCAGTTCCAGAATAGAGGGAAGTCGGAGTGGGGGACGTATGGCAGAAGGAGGGAGGGCAAGAGGCGGCATCTCACCCAGGGTGCACATTGTGAGGGAGTATAAGACACCCCCTGGGTGAAGGGTTCTTCTACAAATGGAACTTTACTCTGGAGGGAAGAAGGATGTAGCCTAAAAATTGTACCCTCATATTAACTTTTTTTTTTTTAAGAGACAGAGTCTTACTTTGTCACCCTCAGTAGAGTGCTTGTGGCATCACAGCTCACAGCAACCTCCAACTCCTCAATTTAGGTGATTCTCTGGCCTCAGCCTCCTGAGTAGCTGGGACTATAGGCACCTGCCACAATACCTGGCTATTATTTGTTGCAGTTTGGCCAGGGCCAGGTTTGAACCTGCCACCCTCAGTATATGGGGCCGGCACCCTACCCACTGGGCCACAGGTGCTGCCCCTTCTCATATTAATTTGAATTAAAAAAAAAAAAAGAAAATAGTTTTGACTTCATGGACTCATTGAAAGTATCTTGAGGATGCCTAAGGACTCATGTATTGTACCTTAAAAGTCATTGTTAATTTAATTCTAACACTCGTTTACACTAAGGAAGCAGGATTTGATATACCAGGTACTCCTTTATGCTTATGTAGATCTGATGGGAGAATAAAACCCTCTAATAAAGTGTTTTGATTCAGTGAGCATGAACCATTGAATATTTCCCAAACGTCAGTAATTCACAAGTTTTTCCGGAGAAGTACAGTCATTTTCTAAACTTAAATATTTAAAAGGACATTTTATAAATGTGAAAAAATACATATCCTACCACAAGTAGAAAAAAATTCTATTAATGCCCTTAAAGTAAACATATAACTATTAATACATTTTAAAACCTTTTCATCAAGTGAACTACCTACAACTATTTCAAGTATCACCATGGATATAGCTCACTTTTGGAAAGGCAACAACAATCCCTCCTTACCAAAGTTCCTTCTTTTTCTTTCTTTTTTTTTTTTTTTTGAGACAGAGTCTCACTATGTCGCCCTCAGTAGAGTTCTATGGCATCACAGCTCACAGCAACCTCAAACTCTTGGACTTGAGCGATTCTCTTGCCTCACCCTCCCAAGTAGCTGGGTCTTCAGGTACCAGCCACAATGTCCATTTTTTTTTCTTTTTTATAGAGATGGGGGTCTCACTCTGGCTCAGGCTGGCCTGGAACCTTTGAGCTCAGGGCAAGCCACCCACCTTGGCCTCCCAAAGTGGTAGGATTACAAGCATGAGCCACCATGCCCGGCCTCCAAATCTCCTTCTTATTGCCAAATTCCACTGTATGCAAATTTACTTTCATATATCTTTTAGATTCTTACATCCACAGATTGTAAGTCATTCCTGTCGGGGATAATTAGAAAAAAAGAAACTGAGGATTAGGAAAAAGTAAAGGGAAGCGGAGCAGATGGCAGTGAAGAAATGGAGATTTGGGCATGAAGTTCTGGGAGAGATAAAGAGAAAGCAGGAAAAGGCATCCAGAGCTCCCAAATAGCCCTCTGGGATCTGGGGAGGCAGGGAGATGATGGGGGTGGGAAGGGGCTACTACAATGTTCTTCAGTGTGACGAGTGTTGGGTTCTGGCATTGGAAGCAAAAAGTGCCTACCCATCTACATTAAATAAAACTTACCGCAAAAATTTTCCATTTGAAATATCCAAGTACTTTTGTGTCTATGAGACCAAGGCAAGATACAGAACACATCTAAGTTATAAAATCAGAGGAGCGTTGAGCATTTGGATGATAGGTGCATGGGAACACACACACACAGCCTCTCAGTGTGCATATCTTCCCTGATGGATCAAAACAAATTTGAAAGCATCTTGAGATTATGGGAATGGAGATCATGAATTGTCTCCATTGAGCAAGAAAGCCTAAGAGGAATAATTTGATGCCCACTATAATCCAGTCAAGTTATGAGAATGCTTTTCGTATTCTTATTTCTGAAGTTAACTTTATCGTTTCACACTAGCAAGACTTTGACAGTATCTGTATGTGTTGAGGGTGGTTATTAGCCCACCTATTACCCTGGTTCTTAAAAGCTGCCTTTGCTGTAAGGCAGCGGTTTCAAGCTTCAGTGGAGGACATTAGGGGACACAGAAGGAAAAGGATTTGACCCCCTCTGGCTTCTTCCTATGAGGACTTCTCCACTTGACCTACTTTGTGAGTTAGTCCTCTCCCTACAATTTTATCTGATGTAAAGTCTCTGGTGCTATAAAAGAAAAAAATTTAAGTAGGAAAGTCACTGTCATAAAGTCCCTCCTAAAGTTAAAAAATTCTCCTTTCAACTTTCAAAAATAACTAGCCAATACTACAGGCCAAGATGATATGCAAAATAACCAACAGAGACACGAACAGGCACGTTCTGAACGAGGACACTGGGATGACCAATAGGCATATGAAAATGTAGCTGACCCCATTAGCCACCAGGAAAACACAAGTCAAAACCACAAAAAGTCTGTTTCATAGCCCAAGGAATGGCTAAACCGAAATTACAATAATACCAAGTTGTGGGCCAGAAAATGGGAAAACTGGAACTTTTATCAAATGCTGATGGGTGTGTAATTGGGTCTAATCATTCTGGCAACTGGCTGTATCTACTAACGCTGAAAGTGATCATACCCTACAGCCTTGCATTTGTATTCTTGTGTATATGTTCCATGTATGGTCACCCAAATGCATTCAAGATGATTATTGTAGCACTGTCAGTAGCAGACCAAAACTTGAAAGAAAAATGTTATCAACAATTAGGTAGACAATTACGAGAAAAAGTGCTTTGAATGGTGGGTGAGGTGCTGGCATGGGTGCATAGCTTCCCAAGGGGAGGACTTTGAAGGTGACCCGTCGTCACAGTGGTCAGTGATATTCAGTAATGAGGAACGTAGCACTTTTTCTAGGATGAGTTCATGAACATAATTGTCCAACTTCGTGTTAAAAATAGCAGTGAATTAAGATAATGGAAAACTATACAACATTGAAAAGAAATGAGGGGGCAAGCACAGTTGCTCATGCCTACAATCCTAGCACTCTGGGGTGCTGAGGTGGGTAGATCACCTGAGCTCAGGAGATAGAGTCCAGCCTGAGCCAAGTGAAGAGCCCATCTCTACTAAAAATAGGAAAAAAGCCTAGTTGGGAGTTCTGGCAAGTGCCTACAGTCCCAGCAACTTGGGAGGCTGAGGCAAGAGGATCACTTTAGCCAAAGAGTTTAGGGTTGCTGTAAGCTATGATGCCACAGCACTCTACCCAGGGTGACAGAGTAAGACTGTGGAGGGAAGAAAGGAAGGAAGGAAGGAGGGAGGGAGGGAGGGAAATGAACTGCTAAATGTAATACCAGGATGAAAAGAAACTAAACACAGGGTGGTGCCTGTGGCTCAAAGGAGTAGGGCGCCGGCCGCATATGCCAGAGGTGGTGGGTTCAAACCCAGCCCTGGCCAAAAACTGCAAAAAAAAAAAAAAAAAGAAGCTAAACACAAAAGAATATATTGTATGCTTCCATTTATATAATGCTCAAACATAGGTGAAACTAATCTGTAATAACAGAAGTTAGGATAAGAGTAACCTTTGTAGGAGAAGTAAGTGGAGGGTGTCGGGGGATTAGGGAGTGGTCAGAAGACTATCAGGGTTCTGCTTCTTGATCCAGGGGTAGACACTGAAGTTTTCTCTCTGTGTGACATTTCATCAGGATGTAGACACAATGATTTGTTACTTTTCTCTATTTGTTGTATCTCAGTAAGAAACTTACTTAAGGAATAGAATACTGTGTAATTTAAATTTTCTTTAATTATGCAGAATCTTAGGATCTTTTAGTGCTTTATTATTTCTATAAAGCACCATCCTTTTTGTTGTTGTTGTTGTTGTTGTTTTATTTTCTAGACTCTGGACAGATTAAAATTTTGTTTGCTATCTTCCCCAAAAGTCCAGTTTAATAGATTGCTATTCTAAAAGTGGAAGAGTATACTTTCCTTGTTCTTGTATTATCCTTGCCCTGAAAAGAGGAATTAATAAACTAACACATGTGCTCTGAGCGCCTCCATGGGCCAGGCACTGTGCTTGGCTCTGGAAATGTGTAGGCAAAAGAGACCTAAGGAGACCTTTTGGACCTAGAGGAGTTTACTGGACAAGAGAAATCACAGTTGAAAGCAGATGTCAGGGAGTGTGTTAAATGACATCATGAACAAAGATCAGAACAGGGGGAGGAGACATCTGCAGTAAAATGATGTTTCTTCTCAAGTCCCTGGGACCACGTGTGTTTGCCCTGTTTCCGAGGCCGGTTGCACGTAAGAGTCAGTACTACAGAGCATGACAAGTCAGGAGGGTTCCACGTGCTGTTGTTAACTTGTCTCCCCAAAGGAAGCGTAGGGACTTGGTCTGAGTCTGTATCTCCTATTGGACTTAATTCTGGGCAGGAATTAGGCCTTTAAGATACATGATCAGGAGAAGGAGAAAGTGAGAAGGAATATCCGTAAAGAGAGAATTTAAATTCTGAGACATGAATGGGAGCAAGAAGACAGTCAGAAGGCAGCAGCCGGGGGATTGTGGGGGACAGTGGTCTCCCAGAGGTGGCCGGTACTTAGAGAAGGAAAACTTGAGAACCAGCAGGCTAGTTGAATTGAAGTAAGAAAAGAAAAATTACTCTGACTTAACAATTCTACTATGTAAACTTGGATATGTTTGGGGATAGAAGACGATCACTCCAAAAATGTATCTATAGCTTTGGAAACTTCCCTGACAACATATTCTGCTGTGGTTAACATCTTGACACACAGAATAAGACACACATCTCAAGAGAGATGGCACAGCGTTCATTCGATAAGTACATGAGGAACTTGCACAATGCCAGGATCCCAGTGAAACACTGACATCTCAGGCTCCAGGAGAGATTAAAATGGGGGTGTGGGAGGAAGGTGAGAGAAGAACAGAGACAGAAAGAGACAAAAAGAGAAAGACTTTTTTTTTTTTTTTGGTGCCACAAACATAGGCATCAGATGCTGAGAAATAAAGGGAAGGTGGTGAGAGGCCAAAGATGATATTTAAATTGCAAAAAATGAATTTTTTTTTTTTGAAACAGAGTCTCACTCTGTCACCCTAGGTAGAGTGCTATGGCATCATCACAGCTCACAGTAACCTCAAACTCCTGGGCTCAAGAGATCCTCCTGCCTCAGCCTCCAGAGTAGCTGGGACTACAGACACTGCCACAATACCTGGCTAGTTTTTCTACTTTTAGTAGAGACAGGGTCTCACTCTTATTCAGGCTGACCTTAAACTCTTGAGCTCAAGCAATCCACCTACCTTGGCCTCCCAGAGTGCTAGGATTATAGGTGTGAGCCACAGAGGGTATCCAAAAATGAGTCTAATTATAGTTCTGTATATGATAATCTAACCAGAACATTCGATAACTTGAAGGCCCTTGCCAAGCTTGGATTAGGGATATTATTATCATTTATTACATTTTGATATTCAAGTATCTAAATTACGCCACTCCTTTCCTTACCTGCCACATTCTAAGTAAATGCCTTCCAGGATATCATCTCTTGTTGTCATAGTTTATCATCTGGTAATATTATACACTACTCCAGTTATGTAATAAATACTCCAGATCTAACCATCTCTTCATGATGATAGTCAAAGCATTTAAACAAAACAAAATTCTAGGCATTCAGTTATTTTTTTCTGCTTACTTAATAGGCGCCAAAGAAATGCAAGTGCCGTCAAAGATTCTCAAAGCTGTGGTCCTGCCCTTTGCATTGATTCTCTTTCTTGAGTAACCTGGATGCTGGGCCCCTAACAAGCATTAACACACCCCTGTGCACCAGTTCCCGAGATGCACATTAACGGCGCTTTGCAGTTCCGGAGCCTGCGGCCTTGAGACCCCTTCTCCATGCCAACCGTTCATGCTTCCATCAGCTTCCTATGGCAGGATCTGTATTTATAATTCATGCTTCTTCTTTGGTTTCCTTCCCAGGTCTCTCCAGGCTGGTGCTTAAACAAAATCTCTACCCACATCAAGCAAGTGTTCATCTTTCCTCAATTAATAATTAATAGTAATGATAATAATCACGTGCAAATGTTTAAAGAGTGTTTATCTTTTGTCTTTCGTCTAAAGGTCTCTTCTTTCATTGCTGTAAGGGGTACGACTGAGGCACGGACACAAATCTTACATCCCCAGACATCACTTGCGGAGTTTATGTCATTGTTAACTAAAAAAAGCCCAGAGAGCTCATAGTGCAAATGTGTTGTTGTTGGCATCAGAAACCAAACTCACCTTCATGGGGAGACAATAGCACATCTCACTTTGAGGGATGAGGGAGTGCAATCCCGCTGCCAATCCCAAGTTTCAGTTTTTGTCCTTAGTAGAAATTGAAACTGTCCTCAGCGCCTAGGAATGGAAAATACCAATTAAATTAAGCCGACAAGTCTAGTCTGTATCCTTGCTACTCAATGTATGCATCGGCCTCACCCAGAAGCTTGCTAGAAATCTTGCAGCCTCACCCAGAAGCTTGCAGAATCTCGGGTCCTACTTGAGACCCCCGAGTCAGTATCTGGCTTTTAATAAAATTCCCAGGTGATTCACAAGCACATTAAAGTTTGAGAGGCCTGGGTCAATACTCCTTGCACAGTAATTGTCCTAGGGATGACAAATTAGGCTCAATTCAAACCAAGAGGATCTAATTCCCAGACTTGTAGTCATGGTGATTGGATTTGAACCTGGACATGTGTATTTCCCAGGTGCTGGCAGCCTTCTTGCAGGTAGAAAATGTGAGCGTGTGTGGAAATCAAATCCACACAGAGGAAGAGAGAGGCCAACTGAGCCTGAAGCCACACTGGTAACGAGGCTGTTCAGTTGCCCAAGACAGAGAGTTCCCTCTTTTTAACTAAGGAAATATGAACTTCGTTTTCTGTCACTGACAACCAAAAGAATCCTAAATGATTCAGGGCCCAACTCCCAAAAGAATTTATCTTCTGTATAACCACTGGGGCAGGCAGTTTCTGACATTCTAAAGACAGGTGTAAGCTGGTGTTTGGAACCTATTCTTTCAAAACATTTCATAGGATAGGCTTGTTAAACATGCACCACCTCAGAGGGTAAAAAATCCCGCAGGCAAAAGAGTACCAAATTGCTTAAAGGTTTCTTTTCTACCTTTAATGTCTTGTATGTGACCTTGCTTCCCCTTTTTCTCTTACAGATGAAAGGCTTCATGGAAATTCAAGGCACGGTGCCATCATTTGGAAATGACAGCCAACCCAGAGAAGGTTAATGTTCTCATCAAAAATGCCCATCTTCTAAGTTGGTTAAATGGGCCTCTCCGGTTCACCTGACTGCTTGCGTCTTTCCTGGATAGCGCAGCATCTCGAGGAAGTGCTCTTGCAACTTAGCTGCCTTTGCACAAGTGCAATAGGCATTCCACTTTTCCCATGGGTCCCCAGGTTTAACAAAACCCAACCATGGATCTGCCAAGCACATGTCCAAAAAGGCAGATTAGCCTATTGCCATTAGCAAAGCAGTCTTCTGGGGTTGTTTTCCACTTCTGTAGGAACAGAGAGAAAGGGACACAGAGTGGCTGGCAAGGAGAATTTGTTCCAAAAAATGAAGGTCCATGCTGCTTGCTACCACTCTGTGGATGTACAATCTCTGTGCCACACGTCTCAGGACTGCCTGGGCTGGTGTTAGAACTGTGGGTCCCTGTGCCCCGTGACTGCTCCTCCAGACTGCCTGAGCTCCGAGTTAATTATTTCACTGGAGCTGGAATCGATATGCTTTAACTCAGACATTCAATGACTCTGTCAAGAAAGAAGGATAACACCCTCTCTGAGAGGCAGGTGTTAAAAGTACATGGCTAACAAGATAAGAAAGAAGCTTGCCAGGATGAGAGGAGGGGAGAATCATCTTGACTCAACGACACAAATTGGCTGATTCTGTTAGCTTGTGGCGCCAGCCTCTCAGTGAGTAGAACACAGAACCAAGCGATTTTATGAGATACTGGGAATGAGTACAGAGCTGGAGCAAAAGCAAAAAGAAAAGAGAGGCCCCTTGGCAACTCCTGTGATTAGCCCTTACCTCACCAGAGCATGCAACTCTCTGCCTGGACAAGTTAACAAGTTTTATGATTTGGCTTCAAATTTAGGTGACTCTAAAATCTACTGGAAGATTGTTCAAAATGTTTGGAGCCTTTTGTTTCTGTATTTGGGTCAAGATATAAATTTTAAAATTAGATTTGTTTCTGAGATATGCTTGAACAACTTAACCTTTTACTTGGGCCAATGTGCTTTTTGCCACTGCACAAATACTGATTTATTTTATTGGAATCGCCATCATCTACTCAACTCTGCTTTTATTATTCTCAGAAGAGCTCTTGTTTGAAAAATGCCCTGAGTGGACAGCCATCGCAGATGCATTCATCTCCCTAAGGACACACTGCCAGTGTATTCTATGTGAGGGGCTATGCAGGCAGCCCTTCTGTATGCTGACAAGGCCAGATGAGAACCTGATAGATTTGTTCCCTCGTCCCCTCATTTGACATGACACATTAGCAAATCTGATAAGAAGAAGAGTATTAGTTTCCTACTATTGCTGTAACAAATTGCCATGAAGTTAAACAGAATTCTATTTTCTAATAGTTTTGGAGGCTAGAGGTCTGTAAGGAATCTTATAGAATTAAAATCAATGTGGTGACAGGGCTAGATCCTTCTGAAGACTCCAGAGGAGACTCTATTCCTTGTCTTTTCCAGCTTCGAGTGGCTGCCAGCATTCCTTGGCTTGTGGCCATATCACTCTACTCTCTGCTACCACCATCCAAATAGTTTCTCCTCTTCTGTAGCCAAATGTCCCAGTGCCTCCCTCTTCTAAGGATACTTGAAATTACTTATAGGGCCCACCAGCACAATCCAGAATAATCTACCCATCTCAAGATCCTTAATATAATCATATTCTCAAAAACTCCTTTGAGAGTTTTTGGTAATGTTCACGGGTCCTAGGAGTTAGGATGTGGTTATCTTTGAGTGCCATTATTCAGCCTCCAACAACCAGGTTTGAGAGATGTGGTATCTAAAAAATAGGCTTGTTGGGAGCAGGGGAAATACAGTGTCAGTAACTCCTGGGAAGCAGCCAGTAATCCAAGATCTAGCCACCCTGCCCTCTATCAAAGAGCGCATTCAGACAGCCATACTGGCCCGCCTCATCTCATATGCTAGAATCTCTGTAGTCCTCAATGTCAAATGCATGAATGTGACAATATATGCAGCTTAAATCTAAGAAGTGGAGTAAGGAAGGATGCCCCTACCTCTAGCCCTTGCCATTCACCCATACTGTCCATGTTAAGGTTCAGTTTGTTCTGGACACATGACAGGTTGACTCTGAGATTGCTAGTGTACCTTATGAATCAGGAAAGGGCACTGTCAAAGTAAAAACTATAGACTCAGATTGTTTCCTACTGTTGGTTGTCTTCTGAAGTGAAACCTAGTTTGACAGCAATACCACAAAGGCACAAAGGGGGAAAAAAAATCTGCAAGTTTTCAACGGATGCTGAGAGACAGATCTTTCTATGTGCATGAAAGAGATAGTTTAAGATGATCTGACTTTGTGGTCAGAGCAGGCATTTAATTATGGGGTTTTATGTCTTTTATGTATTGCCTGGAAGAAAAATTCTTTGTAAATCAGTGACATAGCCATATGAAAAAACTACTGATTCTTTGAACTAAATTCCCACAAAGTAAAACAGAGTCTAGCCCAAACACAATTTCTGAAGTTCTGACATCATTTTATGATGCTGCATCATGTTGAAAACTTCAACTGCTGCCTTACCACAGGTCAAAATGTGAACCGTAACATTTTAAGAAGCCTCCTGGGATGCTGAGAGGTACATCCCAACTTTTTTCTAGCTCACAGGTCATTGTTCCCACTTCCTCCGACTCTAGAATGCATTGGTTCCAACTCCATTACCCTAGAGGATCTTTCTGCTAAATGTCATAGATAACCGTGAACATTCATGACAGTTGTTACTTCCTCCTCTCCTCTGTCTGAGAATCCTCTACAAGGGCTTTTTATTCCCACCATATTTTCTCCTTCTCCTTCTGTCTCCCCCAAAGCTAGACCTTGCTTCAGCCTGTCTTCTCTTCCACATCCTTCTTCCTCGGCAAAAACTTCTGGGTCTGGGATATTTACTTGAAGAATAAGATATCCTTAGTTGGTTGGTACCATAATTGCATACTGGAAGATTTCAGAGTTGAATTTTTTTTTTTTAAATCAGCAGCTTTTAGACATTAAACTGTTTGGGCAAAGTTAGAATAAAAGAAGCAGAGAGGTGGTGCAATTCCTTAGAGGGCTCGACAACTACAATGCAGATACTTTTGATTGAAGGGGAACAATGGATTTTTAGCAAGACTAACTTCTGCAGGAGGCAGATAAACAATCCTGCAACTTATACCACACTGGAGAACAACACAGGGGAACGAATTGGAGAAACCAACTCCACCTCTCAAAACTCCTTGACCTTAAACATGAAATCTCTTCAGAATGGCCCCAGCAGTCCAAAAGGCAAACAGCATGAGCGTTTTTTTAAAGTCTATAAACGTGCTTTACCTGCCAGCAGAGCTGTTAGAATTTAATAGGCTCATACTGATGCTCAAGTGTTTTGCAACACCTATTATAAAGGATGTTTTCAAAACGGACTTTTTCCCAACCAAAAGCAAGGAAAATCAACCCATAAGAGAAACAGGAAATTAGCTGCATGGATTTGACTCAAGTGATATAGTCTAGAAGGTTCTGAGTTGTTGCTGGCGTCACTTAATGGAATTCAATCTCTGCGGGTCTGTTGCCTTGCACAAAGAAAGGCCTGTTCAGTCCTCCGTAGGGCACTATTAAGTCGAGACCTGGATTATGAGGGACACCAATGGAGACACGTGACCTGGACTCCCCTTTTATAGTCACACCTGGCACCTGGAGGCACCAGGTCCTCAATTTCACTCAGAATACAGTCCTGAGGCCAACAATTAATGTTCACAGCAACAAGGGAATTGAAGCTTAGGGCACTTCAGTCGCTTCCCAAAGTAAGTAGCAAATCTGGAGTTTGAGGCCAGGACTCGAAAATGTCTAAGGCATCACTGAGGCACCTCCTGGCTCTGTCTTTTTCATTCTTGTAACTTGTTTTTTTGTTTGTGTGTTGTTGTTGTTGTTTTTGAGACAAAGTCTCACTGTGTTGCCCAGGTACCATGGCATCACAGCTCACAGCAACCTCAAACTCCTGGGTTCAAGTGATCCTCCTGACTCAGTCACCCAAAGCAGCTGGGACTACAGGTATCCACCACTATGCATGCCTAATTTTTCTATTTTTAGTACAGATGAGGTCTCACTATTACTCAGGCTGGTCTCGAAATCTTGAGCTCAAGTGATTCTCCCACTTCAGCCTCCCAGAGTGCTGGGATTATAGGCATGAGCCACCACACCCAGCTCTGATTCTCTAATTTGCTAATAGTTACAATTTCACCTTCCAGATTTCTCTTTTCAATAGCATTTCTGCACTCCCAAGTGTCCTATCTCTCTCACCCCTCTCGTTGGTGATTCCCCTCAGATCTCCAGGTGAAACATGGCTGCAGAAGGAAGCCACCCTTCACCCATGGCACAGGGAGAAGTCCCCTAATGACTTTCACTTTCACCTTCTCATCCAAATACTTTGCACCCAGTATCTCTTCTCAGCCTCCCAATAACTCCATGGGGAGAAGGTCCTATCATTATCTTTATCTTACAGATGAAAAAACTGAAGATCCCAGACACTAGAACACTTGTCCAGGATTGTGTGACTAGCTAATGGCAGAGGCAGGTCTTGAGCCCTGTGCTCTGTGACCTCACTATCCATGTTCCTTTGCCTCCACTGTGTGGCCTTTCTGTCTCCTGGGGATGGGGAGCTAGGCAAGCCCCCAGTGCAGTGTGTTGATGCTGGGCTCCTCCTGGCCAGCTGCTGGATGTCATGCAGTCAGCTCATTGTAAGCTCCCTTCGTGGGGAGGCTCCAGAGCACACATTGGGGTCTTCTGACCCATGGGCTTGGTAGTTCAGAAACACAGCTGTCCCTATCTGTAGAGATTCGGCCATGCAGTAATTTATAACAGCAAGGACGAGGCTTTGTATGTGCATACTGTCAGAGTCATGGTCTCAGTCAATCACACCCCCCAATGGCCCAGGCCACATATGCCACACTCTGTACCTGCGTCACCACTGGACAAAAATACCAGGCTTCCTAGTGAGTGACCATCATGGCATGGGCCAGGCCAACTGAGTCGCTGCACCTGGCCAGCAGGCTCTGCAGTTTGTCTCTCCTGCTCAGAGGAAACCCAGAGCCAGGAGGACTGTGTGTCCAAGATCAAGGTCACAGAGACCTCCAAGGTTTACTTCTAACTTTATCCCAAGTGAAGACAAAAGGTGTAGTTGACGTGCTACGTGTCATTACAAGGCCACACTATCTTTGACATATGCCCAATAAATGAACATTTTAAAATACACATTATGCTTATCTTGTGAAGAAGGTAATTCCCCAGTGTTCTCTTTTAGTGATATGAGTGTTCATTTGTTACCAAGGGCCAGCAAACTTCTTCCGTACAGGGCTGGTTACCATGTTACATTTTGTGGACCATACACTGTCTCTGTAGCATATTAATTTTACTTTTCTCTGTTAACAACCCTTTTAAAATGTAAAAAATAGTTCTTAATTCACAGGCTGTAGGCCACATTTGGCCAGCAAGTCATAGTTTGCCATCACCCTAAATTCAAATGTGTAAAATATGTTACAATTTTGTGGCTCTGGTACGTCTTTTCTTTTTAACCAATTATCTTAAAAAATTATATAAGCAGCTGTGGTTGAGGTCCACTCTGGCCAGATCCTATAGAAGTCCATATCACATTCTTAATCTGTCTGTCCTGGTCAGTACTTTACATTCCATGGAATTAATAGGTTATTAAGTATGAAATGTCCGGTTTCCTTAAGTACCAAGTTTGACTGTTGATATTGCTGACATGTCACTTCAACATGCGTTTTTAGTTTTGTTTTTTTTTATTATGAAGGTACGTACTTGTTATTTCACATATATTTTGGCTTGTGGTTATCTTTCAATATTTTCGGAGCAACTTTTGTGAAACCATGGATAAGTCAAAAATTTCTGTTATTTTCAAATACGAGTTCCGTAATGGAACCAAGGCAGTGCAGACAGTTTGAAATACCAATGAAATGTTTGGGAAGGATGTGGCTAATGAATGCACAGTGTGTCGATGGTTTAAGTTCCATTCGGATGATTTTAATCTTGAAAATGAGCCACGTGGGTGACCTGAGACCAAGGTGGACAACGATGAGCTGAAAGCTGTAGTGGATGTGAGTCCATCTCAACCCACGGGTGAATTGGCAGCAAGGTCTGATGTTACTATTCCAACGGCATCGGACATTTGAAATAAATTGGCAAGGTAAAGAAGTTGGATAGATGAGTTCTGTATGAATTAAGCAAGCCTCAGAAGAGACATTGTCTCAAAGCTCACCTTTCTTTGCTGTCAAGACATAAAGGTGAACCATTTCTATACCGTATGGTTACATGGGATGAAAAATGGTTTTTCTTTAATAATTATAAGTACGCAGCACAATGGTTCGATAAAGATGAAGTACCAAAACACAGGCCAAAACGGAATAGTTATCCAAAAAAAAAAAAAAAAAGCTAATGGTGTCTGGAGGTCCAGTGCTGGTATTATCCCAGCTTCATGAAATCTGGGCAATTGCAGTGGCTGTCTACTGCAACCAATTGGACAACATGATGGGGATGCTTGTGGTTAAGCAGCTGAGATTGGTCAATAGAGGCAGGCCAATCCTCTTGGAAGACAATACTGTTGCCCAATCAACACTGTCCAAACTACAGAAGCTGGACTTGGAAACTCTTTGTCACCCACCATATTCACTAGACCTTGCCCCAATTGACTACTGCTTTATCCAGGGTTTGGACAACATCCTACAAGGAAAAACATTGAATTCTCAACAAGCTGTGGGAAACTTTTATCATGATTTCATCACCACTTGCTCTCTAGGCTTCTTTGCTGTTGGTAAGTACAAGCCACCATTTCGATGGCAAAATTGTGTCAGTAGTATAGGTGTGTAGTTTAATTAATTGTACCACTTCTTCTTTGATACATAATAAACTAAACTTTTGATTTGAAATCAGACATTGCAGATTTAATGATCTGATATGAAGAGATCAGCTGGAGGGAGATTTAGGAAGAAATGTAACATTCAGCTACAAGATTTTTTTTTTTAATTGCCTTGGGATGAATCTTTGGAAATCACCAATTATTCCTCTTAGGTTTCCCCATCTGTCCAACGGATATAATAACATGGGCATAAATACTGGGCAGTGACCAGCAAGTATCTTGTGGTCCTGTGGTCTGACACATTTCTGCCCAGAAACTGCAAGTTTTTAGATGGGTGCCTATGCTGAAAGTATTGAGTATTTCCTTTGGCATCAGCAGGAAATTGCTGACGAGAAGGTGAGTAGTCCCCAGTCAGCAGCATTCTTTCAAAGGACTGGCACCAACTCTGCGATACCTGCACCTGCAGTGGTCTGAGGTGATCACGTGTGACACTAGACCACAATAGATATGCTCCTGCCCTAAACTCTCCTGTCTCAGCAGAAGTTACCTGGGATAACCTCATCTCAGGGGTGAGGAAGAAAAAATAATAAGAAGAGAGGGGCACTTGAGAAGTTGAGATTTCAAACCTTCTTAGAGGTCAAAACAAATTGCCTCCAGCCTCCTCAGAGAGGCAGACAGGGCTGCATCTTCAGGGAGGAAGCAGGCGTGCAGCAGAGAGGTGGCCTCGCTGTGGGAGGCAGCACACCCCGAGTTCCTGCTCCACTGCTCATTCGCACCACTCCATAGTGTCCTACCTCAATCCCTCTGAAGCTCACTGGCTGAATGAGAGCTTTGGGCTAAATGATCTCCAAGATCCTTCTGCCTCTAACTTCCTAAATCCCACTATACACCTCTCACCTGCCCAGTAGATGACCTCAATTCCTATTTCCTAGAGAAAATAAAGGTCAGAAAGGATGACCTTGCCCACATTCTCTACTTCCCGGCCCCCTAAATGATGGCACCCCTTTTCTTGCCAATTTCAGGAAAAGGAAGGGAAGCTTCTTGTCCTCCTTCTTCCCCAGTTTCATCCTGCCCCAGGTGTCCTCAATCAGATTCCAGGCACTGTTTCCTCCATCTGCATCTCCACTCCCCCTCTCCATCTGTCCCCTTCCCAAGTGTGGAAATAACATCCTCGTGTCCCCATCCTATAACCAACACCACCAAACACCTTTCCTCCACCCAGCCTCCCCCACAGCAGGTGTGCAAGTGGTCATGGATGGTTGTGTTCCCGGACCCGGGGCCCTCTGTCTGCGTGGGCACATCCCTCCCTGAGAGCGCTTTGCCCTCCAGCTCACCCTGCCCTCCAGCTCACCCTGCCCATGCTAAGAAATGGGACCACAGGGGCCAGTGTTGGTCATCTCTGCTGCTCAGAACTCGCCACAGCACTCCCCACATAGTAGACTCACTGCACTGTGTACCCATGAAAGCCATGCCCTACCGTGGTGTGGGAGGTCAGGCCCCTGCTTTCTGTCCCAAGGAACTGGGCTCCTATTGAGACTCCTACAGCCAACCTAGAATGCAGGGCATGACAGAAAGGGAGGTGTAAATGGTTCATCCCTGGACAGGTTCCCCTTCTTCTTTCTTCTTTAAAAAGAAATAATAACAACAAGGGAGGGGCACTTGACAAGTTGAGATTTTAAAACTCCCTAGGAGTCAAACAAAGTGCATTTTTTGCTACCAAGAGTGGGAAGGGGCAGGGAGGGGTGCATGGTAAATGGGCTGTGAGGACACCCTTCCGTGATGTCTTTTTTGGGTCCCTGGTGGGCAAAACCACCGTGGCACAAGGGGCAGCCCCTTTGGTGGGCAGACCCAACAGTGTGCAGAGAAACAAGGCGTGCCAGCAGGAGCCTCACCGGCCGGGAAATTATTTCCTAATAAAACTACAAAGGGAAGGACGATAACTGGGCACTGCTGACAAGTATTGTTGTCTAGTATCAAAATCTCTTTATAAACCTATTTGAAGAACAGAGCTTGGTTTCTCTTTGAAGTCCCAGTTCAAAGCCGTTGACTTGCAGGGTTTCCAGCCACAGTGGGGGATGGCAGAGAAAAGAGAAGTCAGGAGAACTTGGCAAACTCTCTGTGTAAATAAATACCTCGGCACTCCAAGGACAGTTTTTTGGTTAGATTTCCCATTGAGCTCCTAATTATTGATAATGACCAAGCCCCCACCGCTGTCCCAGGCACTTCCTGTGGACTGTCTCAGTTAACACTGACATGCCCAGAGAATGGAGAGTGAGTCCTTGCCGGTGCTTCTCATAGAGGCTGGGCAACCCGGATCGGAGGGAGCCCAGCCCACACCCAGAGTGGGGACAAGAGTTACAGTCCCAACCTGGGGTAACCCCCATTTAAGAGCTCCCAGCCACACTGTGTCTTCAACAACTGGGTGAGTCTCAGCCTATACCCTGAGCTCTGTATCCAGAAGTCATCCTCTTCACCTGTCCTTGACATCCACCTCCTTTTCCCTTTACCCACTGCCCTCATCCTAGCCCTTCTCTCCAAAAATAGGTTCATTAGTTCCACCATATTAGTGGTTGTCTGTTGGACCCAAAACGGGGTCCAGCCACGATAGCCGCCCCCAAGGAACAGTCACCAGACTCGGGTCGATGCAAAAGCAAGAGGCGAGTTTATTGCTGACGCGTCAGGGTCCCTCAGCCACTCGGGAAGAAGGACCCCGAACGGCTGTTACAGGCTTCTTTTAAAGCTGAAAACCGCAAACAGATGGGTGTGGGGGTCGGTGATTGTTTGAACTAGGGAGATT